>WBNO01014295.1:67501-263391 GCA_013400575.1 Peucedramus taeniatus | reverse complement strand
AAATTAAAAAATATGTCAAAATAAAAATTAAAACCAGTTATGGGACGATCAGGAAGCTAAACACCATGGGAATTCTTCACAGCAGTTTTTTAGCCCTTTATGCTGCCCCTTTTACCCCTCCAAAGGAAACAAAATAAAACCAGAGACTCAAAGAGAATATAGTGCCATGCTTCAGGAAGGAAAATCAATAATTAAAAAGAAATCTAAACATAGGCAGGTTATGTCAGAATTGTACTTTACAGATTTGGGATATTCTGTTGGAACCATCTGGCTCTGGCTATAGAGTCAGACTTCTGGATTACATTCCTGTGAGCTATCATGGCAAGTTTGGCTTTTGCCTTTATATTGTGTATGTTACTTTTCTGTTTTCCTATCTGTTAGAGACAGAGTCAAAGCTTCCTGTGTTTGTGGAATGTCTGCAAAAACCACTCGTTTTTTGGGCAGGGAAAACTGACCACAAGTGCTGAATGTTCAGAGGTTTTCTCAAAAATCATCTGATGATTAAAAACAGGCTTTGGGAATAGAACTCTCTCTCTTCCATCTCCAAAGCAGTGTGCTGATTTAAATGCATTTTAAAATGAAGATGAGTGTGGTGGGAGTTGTTTTGGATTTTTACTGTTTGTTTGGGATTTTTTTGTTTGTTTGTTTTAATAAAGGAAAAATAAAGGAACTTTTTTTCCCCTAGTAGCAAGAACTTGGATTGTGTCAACTTTGAACTTTGTGAGTTCTCTTTCATTTGTGTTTGGATCTCAGTTGGGCATGTTCTCCCACTGTGCACACACATTCAAAGAATCTGCAGCATTTTCTGCAGAGTAAGAGAAATAGCAAGCAAAAGCCCAAATACCCTCACACTTTGCCCAAAATGCTAATTCTTGCACCAGTTCTTTGAAACAGAACCACCACACTGGCTTGGGTCTCTCCCTTTCTTACAGTCTCTGACTAGAGAAGTAAGAAAAAAGTAAAGTCTGGAACAGCATTTGCTAGAACCACAGTCCAACATTCTCAACAGAAAATAGAGGAGCACCAGTGCTGCAATGACTCACAGCCAGTGGATATCCCCTTGAAAACAGGGTGAGCTGGTATGCACTACAGCAAGCTCTAGCAAGGCAATGCTCTCAGCCTTACTGTACAGCTGAGGAGCTGAGATGTAGGAAAGTAAAGCCACTTACCTACTGGAAAAAATCTCCTGAGAGATGGGACTTACACTCAGGTCTCCTAAATAAGAAAACACTGAAGCAGCTGCTGGAACATCTCTTCTGGAAGTCCTTTTCACTCCTTACCTTGCTTTCATGATTCTTATTTAGTTGAAGACTTTACCCAGATACAGAAAAACATAACGTAATATTGAAAAACTAATAATTTCTTTTTTCTTTGCACCTTTTTTTTGATGCAGTAGCAAGAAAATACAAAAAAAGAAGGAAAAAGGCAAGAAGCCATTTTTCTTTGTGAGGACTTGACAACACAAAGCTCAGCTGTAAGATGAATTCTGGTAAGACAGAGAGTCCACCAGCTTTGTTTCCTCATTACAGCTGATCACATAACAAAGCTCAGCTGGATACTCCCCCACTGTATTCCCTTCTCATTGAAATGAAGCTGTGCATTGGACTCTATGAAGAGCCATAGGGAACATCACTAACAACAAACTCTACAGGGACAAACACTCCCTTCTCCTCTTTCTCAGAGAGTTTGCACATCTGAAACAGGGCTAAGAGTTGGCATTTGCCATTTCGCAATTCATGTGCCACACAATTCAACCTGGGAAGTCAAGAACACATTCAAATGAAACTGCAGAGCAATTTTAGGTAGAATATAGTTACTCCCACTAGACTTCAGCTAGGAGATATGATTTATTAGCACTTGCAAAAATTATGCTATAAGAGATACTGGACAAGACATGAAACATATCTCTTAGATCCTTCAGTAATGACGTGCCAAGGAAGACATGGGACTTTCAGCTTCACGTTGCTATCGGTTCAATTTCCAAACCATTGTTATTTCTGTCTTTTTGTCTAAAAAAATCAGAAAAACATTAAAGGTGGAAGTGGTGTGGCATAATCAACAAAGCATACAGAATCAGCAGCAACAGTAAAAACTCTGGAGGTTGAAGCAGTCCAAAGTTGCTTCAGTTGCACAAAAACAGAAGAGGGCTTTAGCACATAACCCTTACCTGAGGGTAAAGTAACATGTGTAGGACCCTCCTGCTAGGATGGTCCCAGGTACCCTTTAACAGTCTTGCAAAAAAGGTTGCAGAAGCCAAAAGTATAATTTGTTAGAAGCTAGGGTGAAAGCAAATGAGTACAAACCGGGAGTGGATTAAAAAAAAAATTAAAATGGATCATTCTGTTTTTCAAGTATTGCTTTGTAAAAAGTCAGCTTTAGTAAGCTCCAGATACTGCTCCCTTAGCAGACTGCCTGTGGAGACATTCACTAACCAAGGGTATTTTGGAGCAGATGGTTTCCTTTAATACTTGCATATAAGAAATTGGTGTTTCTCTCTGCCTTTCCCACTGTGACTCTTTGAGCTTGTCTCAAGTGCCTTGGCCAACTTAATTAGTCCAGTCAGGCCAGACTTATTTCTTTGGCACCAGCTCTGGTCAGCAGACAGATTTTTGGGGGCAGGTTTCATGTGGCTTAATTTTGAAATAATGAGAGAGAGGGAAATTTAAAAATAAAATAAATAGAAAATAGGAAGGCAAGCCTGTGGAGGTAGTGCCATCCATCCATCTGAAAATGCAGAGTGACCTGATCCCACACTTGACACTTTCACTGCTGCAATGCTGGAGCAGATGTGGCAATGGTCAGCAGTAAGGGCTATGTTTTCTGCAACAACAACCTGTAGATTTCCTTAGAGATGTGGAAAGAAACAACAGTCATGGAACAGTATTCTTGGATCACATCATGCCAGTAGATGCAATGCTGGTTTTTAAAAGGCAAGCATCCTGTACAACAATCATACATCTGCAAAAACCAGCAATTTATTACATTAATTTTATTTCATTAAAAGATGAGGCAGAACACATTCTGAAGGTCACAGATACTCCACAATGGCCTTGCTATTTTACATGGAATATGTTCACATTCTGCAGTGATGGGGAGCAGCCTAGGCCTCTAATAACACCTTCTAGCCTTCCTTCTTACTAACATTTTTTAAAGAAATACAGTTATTCTTTCAAATACTTGTGCTTCTGGAAAGCATAGGAATAAGAGAATTATATCTTTAAAGTGATAGGTCTTCAAAATGGGAGGACATTAAAATAGTGAAAAATTGTTCTTCTGGATCAATCATCAAGGGTAAGAGAGAGAAACGCAGGAAAGAAGCGCTGATGATGAAGTCCTAGGAGATCAAGTATAGGTTGTATTTGAGGTGATAAATTTCTGAGAAACTTCAATTAGATTATTCCCAAAGGAAAACTGTCTGGTGAACAAAATTATTCACAATTAGATTATCTTATTATAAGTTCCTGATGGAAGAAACCAGTTCTGTAACACAATTACCAATGAAAAGACAACAACGACCCTCCCATCTGTGAACCAGACGGGTTCCACTGTCTGTGTCTTACAATATAAATACAAAATATAAAACCTGTTTCCTTTTCGTTGTTCTGGAGGTGTACTATGTGTTCAAGCAATACAATTCATTTTTTGAAATATCACTGGGATTTTGTGACAAATAGCTATTAGTAAGTGATGGTTTGAGTAATACAAGATTCAAAATCAGGAAGTCACAATATGTTAAAAACCTAATCAGAACCTTTCTCTTCACCAAATATTCACATGCAAAATTCTCTTTTGGGATTCAGAGATTTTTATGCCATACTTTTTATGTCTTTAATGACAGACTTTGGTAGGCAGAATTATTTCAGAAGCTTTCTGCTCATACTTGGGCTATGTAAGTATAGTGCAGAGCAAAGACAATGAAGAATTTTTTTGCTTTGATGTTGACTGGAATACCGTCACCCACGGGGAGACACTACAGCTAAGTCAAGCAGAAGGAAGATGGCAGATAAAGGATACAATAATGGAGAATTTTGCTAATAATCTGAAAGCACTAGGAGATCTCCAAGCATGGATATCTCTATAAAATAACCAGTATTATATTCAAAGTAGAAGCTATAAAAATGTGTATGTATAAAGTCCTGATAGAATTGTTAAAAGGTTCAATCTCTAGTGCCTTTTGGTTATGGACTGTGTGATATGCTGTTTTATGAAAACAAAAGCCAGTTCAGATCTTGGAAGTGGAAAAGCTTACATTGTCCTGAGCCACACCAGCTAATAAACCTTGTTTCTCAGCATGCAGCCTTCCTGTGGCCACATTGCCTCACTCTGTGTGGGTGCATCCTTTGCACAGCACAGGCTGAATTACGAAACAGGGAGCGGGAGGTTTCGCCCCCAGATGACAGCACAAAGTGAACAGTGCCAGAGCTGGGACTCACAGCTCACCCCAAGAGAATCCCTTGTTTTCACTGCACTGATTTTCCTCAAGCCAAACCCACACTTTGATGTCACTTAGCAAATTATAAGGCAAGCAACTTTTTCTTTAAGTATTGCGATCTAAACAGCTATAAATTAAATTTAACATGAGCAAAACCAAGAGAAAGACTTTGGACAAAATGCTTACTTTCTTCCCGCCCTCCTCCCTCTGCCTAAATCTAGAGTTAAGACTGTAAGAGAAATCCATCAAAAAGCTGTAAAACAGTATCTGCTATAGAAATGTCACAGCTAGGTAAGAAAGATGTAACTTGCCTCAGGCTCTTTCCTGCTTAAGACTCTCCAGAAATCCCAGCATTCAATGCAGTGATCCCATGAGTTTCTCACAGCAGGCATTGGGAATGACAAACATTCTTTTCGAGGCTATCGCCAGCAGTGGAACCCTCACACAGACTACTAAAATCCCTTAATCCCCTCCACTTAATGCTGACCTAAAGAAACAGAAGATCAAAACATAACCCCTGGAATGACCTTAGCTAGCTCTGTAACACCTCACCAATGGTCAGGGATGTCAAAGGGTTCCCTGCAGGCCCTTGCTGTTCCCTAAGGAATGTGCTGTTTATCAGATCAACCAGAAAGCTCCTTTATCCTTTAGAAATATGTAACATATACATGAGGCCTACTGGCAATCTTTCTCATGAGATCTACGTGCAAAGCAGAAGGGAAAATTTACATGTGCACAACCAAGACACTGAAACAAAATCTGTACAAATCCAGAGCTGAAAAAACAAAACACCTCAAGGCTGCACCATCAACAGAGTGATTCAATGTATTGCTCCACATTTTTAAGTGGTAGAGACATGAAGTAAGGCCTAGAACACAACTGTAAAGGACAAGACCACTACTCTGACACATCCTGCTCTTTTCCAAGTATGGATATAATCTCAGGGACTCAAGAACAGGAAGCCAGGGAATGCTAACCTAGACGCTGGAAAACTTTCATGGCTAGCAGAGCAACTCCCTTGGTTTTTTTTTTAATAATCACAGTTTGGTGTCAGAAGAAATTTGAAAACAGGTCACCATGTCTACTGGATGTTGCAGCATAAGCCACAGCATATATCACAGTTGAGACAGCCACGATACACGAAGTATCACCATACAGTTTCAGAAAGCTTCAACCCAAACAGAGTCACACCAAAGCACATCAGAAGGCTTCAGGTGTCTGCCCATACAGAGTAACACCACATCACTTCAGAAGGCTTTATCTGCTCCTCTTGTCCTTCAGCCCAACCTTTCATACCCCTCATGTTCATGCAGTGCCCCTGTGTGCCCTCTGCTCCCTTTGGTGCTTGGTCAGTGCCCCTGGGCACTCCATGGCTCATTGCTGTCAGTGCTGCTCACCTGCTTCTCACAGCTGCACCCACTGGGGATGAGGCTGGGCTGCAGCCCCACTCCCAACCACCACAAACTGTGTGCCTACAACTGGACTTAGGGTTTCCATTGGCAGAGTAGCAAATAGCAAAATCTGCCTCCAAAAATCAGCTTCTGGATGAGCTGACAGAACCCCAATGGGAGCTGCTGTTTTAACCACTGTTGATTCTGGAGATGCTGCAAGGTTCTGCAGACTGCCCAGGCGTCCAGACCTGAAGAGTTTCATAAGATCAAAGTCCAGAAGAGTAAGGTGAAAAAAGTCCTAAGTGTCATATCAACAAATCACAAAACTCAGCAATCTGAGATGAATTCTGTCTGCTGATCACGAGCCACTGAAATAAAGATTCTTATGTTTCTTTCTCCTACTGGTTGTGTTAGTCTGAATTTACTGGAAGTTCTAAATCATGATCACATTCGTATCCCAGCATTTATCACAAGTCACATTACTGGTTTCCTAAAGAGGCAGTTGCCACTAGATTGAACAGCTGGTACTTTCTGCCTTTAGTCATTCTGACTTTCAATAAACACAAGAAGTTAGATCTTCCATAGCAGCACTCACGTGCCAGACCTTTTTGATGGCCATCTAAGTTTAAAACCAGATGGCTTATTCCCCACTGGCCATGCTTTAAAGAGATAAGGGGTCTCTGAGATTATCAGGCCATTTCTGGAGTGCCTTGTTTGATGCACAGAAAGGACACTGCCTCTCTGGCAGACAGGAAGACTCTGGGCTATGCTGCCATCATTCCCACAAGCACATCTGAGCTAGCTTGGTAGCACTGTTGCCAAGGTGGTACAAGGTTAACTCAAAAACCACAGCATAGGTATTTAGCCAGCTTTCAAAGTGGATTTTACAGCCGATTTTGCCTTAGCTATACTACTCCCAGTGTTAAAATAGCCTGTTAAATGACAAATGTGTAAAACCTTTAGTCAATGCTTTCCATTCTAATTATATTTTATGCTCTAGTATAGTCTCTGAAAGGAAATGTTTCCAAGAAAGTAATTTTCCAGAGATTTTCCTTCTAAAATATAAAAAGCAGAGATGGAGAAAGAGAATCATGTTTAAAGCAGCTTAAAAGGAAATGCTGGGATTCCCAGAGGGGCTGAGAAACATGTGGGTTTGGGATGAAAAGAAACAAGCCAAGAGCTAGCTGGCTACTTCCAGTTTCCACACCATAAATTGTTACATTCTTAATGTCCAGTCCTCTTTCACATGTAGAAAGAAACTGAATATAGTAGGATGTAGCAGACAAGACAGAGCTTAGCCAAGGGCACTGTGTCAGGGACCTTTTGGACTCTCTAGTAATGCAAAGAAAAAGCTGGCATAGGGCCCAGCATCTCTGTAAATCAATACAGCTGTTTATTTAAACCAAATGGCTGGCAACCATATCAAGCTTTGATTGTTGTAGACATTTCCAAAAGGAAATGAATAAAATTTCAGGAGATGACAGCAAACCCATGTAAGAACAAAAGAATTCTTTCCAGCTAAGTTTTATTCATTATAGGGCATGCTTTCAGTTCACTGCTTGAAGCCAGACAACAGGAGTACCCAGTATTAGCAGACTCATTGTAAAGCCCAACAGTCAACCAGACAGATACTTCTCCTCAAGTATTCCTGACTGCAGAAAGTTCCTAAATATATTTGTAGTCATGAATGACATGGGTTTAAGCTTCTCGGTAATGTGTGAGAATCCAATCCCTAGATTTCACTGCCAAGTGCATTAAAGACTGGCATGGACATGTGCAGTGATATACAATCCACTGGGTGAGAAGCCAGGCTTGGCATGACTCAGGCCCAAGGTTCTGTCTGTGCACAGGGACAACTGCAACACTAATTTTCTGCAATGTGATATCTCACTCTAATCCATTTTTTCCCTTTGGGACCATGGCTGCAGATACAGAAACCTCTCACTTAGAAAGAGATAGGAAGAAAGCACTTGAGAGGGAGAATTTGCATCTTTTCACTTCCCCTCCCACCCTGTCCTGGATCACACAAATGTTGGTGGGTTTTGTTACTGTTTTTATAGAGATTGCTTTTGTATGGGTGCTCCCTTTCTTTCTATTCTCAAGGTTGTTAGTTTTTTTAATAACCTCTTGAGACATGGAAACAGATACTCTTAAAAAAAGCTACAACCTTTGACACTTTAAAGCTATGTTGTCACACTTCATTGGAAAGATGACAGGGCAGGATAAATTTGACAACTTCAAGTGAGCATGGGGAACATGAGACTAAAGTGTCTTCTTTTTATACTGAGTAAGAAAACTGCTTGAGTGTGGGTCAGACTCACAGTTGTTGCAGGAGGATAACAGACATAACTTTGGTGTATCACTATTTACTGTCAGTAAAACAACATTAACCTCTCCTCAAACATTTGTAATTAGGTGCTGGGAGATTTCTGGTTTGCACAGCACCAAAAAATCAAGACTGAGAAAGTCGTAGATTGTAAAGCAAGCATAAACTATGTTTCAGTCTGTATTTTGTCATAGTTGCAGAAGTCACAGAATCCAACATATTCATGCATTTAAAAAAACCTGTGGTTCCTGACACACATGATGCTTTGCCTATGAATGTTTTCAAAACTGAGATATTTTCACAAGAGGCCTCCTTAGCTGAAAGCAGGCAATTTCAGGAAGTTAAGAACCACTACTACAATGCTTGCTCTACAGAACTCTACAGACACAGGATTCCTTTCATTCTGTGCTCACTTGATTAAGAACCTTGAGGACCATCTTGCTATTGCTAAGTCTGGTTTTGAAGAGAAATAAAACTTATGTGGCTGAAGATTGCTGACTGCTAAAAGATGGTAGGAGAAAAGCTCTTTGTCACTGTGTAGTGGAGACTTATAGGGCATAACAGTCAATGGGCAGCATTAGTAAAGTTAAGTGCTTAGTTAGTTCTGTCATTTACTCCTGCACTTTCAGATATTGCTGGAGCCTCCTGGACACAGTGATGATCCTAAAATTGGTCCTTCAATTCTCAGTAAAAGACACCTACACCTTGGACACAACTCAGAGACTCACGGTGAGAGGCACCAGAGAAACAGCAATTTGTTCTACAATTTTTTGGTTACTGTGATGTTATTGGTAGAAATTTTGGACAATGAGTCCTTGGCATTTTGAGCCTGACTACAGCCACAATAATGTAAAAGAAAAGAAGCATTGAAGAATTTCCCACAGGTAAGGGTGCTCCAGCTGGCAGCCTGCAGGACTCTCTCCAGCCTGTCTCCTTCCCTTGCCGAGCTCCTCCATCTGCACTGATGGATGTGCACCTGACTGCACCTGTGCACAGCAAAGAACCTTGAACATCACCTACTGTCTCCCACAGGCTCTAATTGAGGCCTGAATTCCATCTTCACGTGATTGTTCTGCCCTACATAACACATAGTTGGCAACAATATGCACTTCATAGCACAAACAACCCTGTGTTATATTTTGTCTTCCCATCAAACTAATGCTTCAACCATGGATTAATCTTTGTTTCAAGAAATGAAGGTGGAACAGGAAATCAGTCCAATATTGCATCAAGCACTACCTGGGCTTTGACTAAAAATCAAACCACTCCTTAAAGCTGCATCAACAAAGAAAAAGAAATGAGAACATTACGTGATTAAGAACAGAGATTCAGAATCTGATTTCAGATACCACTACATCAGTCTGGAAATAAGTACTTCCATACTTGGCTGAAAATAATAGTAATACTAGTCAACATAAACCTTGTCAAGCTCCATGACAAGGAATGTAATGCCTTCCCTACCCAATACAGTAATGCATCATTAAGTACAGTAGTGCATAATTAGGTCTGGTATTAGAGGTAGGAAAGGAGTCTATACCTCTTCTGAGGTAGAAGCTATGTCCTGAAGAATCTAACTGCTGCTTACAGAAGTCTACTCCCTCAGGAAAAATGTGCTTGCTCTGGTCTTTAGACCAGATACTCCTAACCCAGTAATCAATGGTGAAGTGCAGGTGTAACCTTTACTACTGGTCTGAATGTAAGGACTTCATGATATTGTACATATGATCAAGCACATGCAAGAAGCTGCTTCTCAACACACTGAAAAATACTTATGATCAACAAGAACAGAAATTATATATATGGTATCAGGAGTATGGGGTGATCTTAGCCACTTAAACACTGAGTAGGTCCTCAAGTAACTTTTTAAACTCTTCTGCGGACACAGATTTTCAGAATGCACATAACACCTATCACAGAAGGGCACTGCTACTACACCTAGTGACAGGTGTCCTGTACAACTGAGGGAGAGATCACACCACTCCAGCCCCTTCAGCCTCTGAAGTCCAAATCTCAGGATCTGACTAGCATACTCAAAACCATACTGTGATCACAAATAACAGCATAAGGGGAATTCATAGATGATGGACATGTTTCAGTATTTAGGAGGATACATGGCAGGAAATGTGTTGCCTGCTCATCTTCATACCAAAGCAAGCACATTGCTTCCATTCAAACAGGAGAGAAAGAGAGACATTCTAAATACTCATTCTTCAAGGGATCATATGAAATTTTAGCCTGACTCTTCTGAAATCCAGGTCTAAAAGCAGTACAAGTATATCCATCTTGCTCTACACAAGTGTCTTATACTCAAATTTCTCTTGAAGTTCATGCTGAGGATATGTTGTGATCCCTGCAATACATATTGTAAGGACTATTACAACAGTAAGAGCAGAGAAGTCTCTTAGCTCAATTCAAATATGTTTTCAATGAAAGCAAGCTTATTCTTACATCTATTGGGCAGCTGAAGCTAAGTACAGCAGCCAAGAGCAAAAGGACACTATTGGCTTTTTAACTGTGCAAAATGCTTCAGGGTTTGGCAAGCTCTCTGTTCCCATTTCTATCACACACCTGTGTGCTTCCTCAGCCTTTCATGATTTTAAAGCTGAGTGCCAACAGTTACAATGTGAAACTCAGGAGTCCACAAACACTGGAATGCAGAGGCATGAGCTGTACAAACTGTGCAAATTGCTATTTCCCTAAGAAGCATCAAGCAGGGTCCCTGCCTCTCTTCCCAGACAAAAACAAAACAGCATTTCCAAAGGCAACAGGTGGGAACCTGGTTTTGACAGCACAACTTTTTCATGTACTATGGAACATGTGGAAGACTTGCAATGGGCTACACTGGTGCTCTGCCTCCAGGAAATTCCATGCTGAATGGCACAATGTTTGGAGCAGAGAAGGGGAGAAGAAAAAAAGAACAGAAAGAGAAAAATATTAAAAAATAAAAGGAGTTGGCTTAGCAAAATTATTTCTGGATTCTACACTTCTAGATGCACTAAAATTGCACAGCTTGCAGAGCAGAAGGACTGGATACATGAGCATCTGTATATATTCTCTAGCTTGAGACAAACTGTGGGAATTGTACAGAAGTTGTGAAGAGTGATTTTGAAAAGATGGAAAACCAGCTCACATTACACCTATATAGCATACAAAATAACAGTATCTGATATTACCATTTCTGTAGAAGGCTGCTCAATTTTCTAAACTTCAGTAAGAAATAATTAGGTGGAAGATTGATTGTAATTATGTAGAGCACACTTTCACGCTTATGAAAGGAGTATTTCTCAACAGGAAGGCTTTCAAATCTGGAGTTAGTTCTTGCACTGGCAACAGTGCTTTCTATTTTTTATTTCCTGTAGCTGAAACAAGAAAGCAGACTTCTGTGGCCCAGGGCATTTCTACTCTCAATTGCCACATACTCTTGTGTTAGGGCAATGTTTCTTGCAACATATTGATTTTCTTTTGTTTAAGTTATTAAATATTTTCACTGTGTTTTTTTTTTTTTAACCCTGTTGATTAAAAAAAGCACCAAACCACCCCTTGTTTATAATCCACTATCCCTTTATCTCTTACCCAACCCCTTTTACACAGGGCTACTTTCTAGGCCATATACTTGTAGTTCCCTTCATAAACCCAAGAAAGAAAGAATCATGTTGAGCTAATGATCAATTTAGACTGATGCTTATTCCCCAAACTCTAACATTGGATCAACAACAATACAAATATTTGTATGGTTGCCCAGTTAGTAATAATGAAAAAAGAACCCAGCTGAAGATTCTGTCACATCCAACTCATTCCTGAATCTGTTCTACAAGAACAAAGCAGTTCTCTGCTGTGCAACATAGCTCAAAAGATATTTTGGATCTCAAAGAAACAACTGTGGAAATACATTATGACTTCTAATGTCTTTTGACAGCTGTTGTATTGAGCTCTCCAAATTTACCTTGGTGTTTTGAGATCAGGGCCATAATGTTTGGTGGTGGCTGGTCTTTACCTCTTTCAACATGATCACATTTCTCTTTCTAGATGAAATCTGCTTCTTTTTCACCAACATATCTGACTCAATCTTCCCACAAACAAGCTAGACATGGTACTTGGAGGTGTGAAAGTCAAAGAGAATAAAACTGTTTATATTTGTTTGCATTATCTACATTCACCCTTACTTTGGGCTCTCTGATACAGGCCACAAGAATAAAAATTAAGCATCTGGAAATGGAGCTGTAAATTCCACACTAATCCATTTGAAAGGAAAGGACACAAGCAACTTAATCACATGTGTATTGTTATCTTCTTATTCACAGGTGAAGTAACTGATAGGTTTTTGGCTGTACTTCATTCTGGTTAGAGAGCAATAAAGACAAATACCAGCAAATGGCAAGGGGAATTACAGGATTTGATAGTATATGTCAATACATTTTAGAATTTATGGACACAGCAGCAATACAGGTGACACTGATGAAAGCTTCTTCTACCACTTTATAATAATTCCAAGCACTTCTGGTTATTGCAGCTCTAAAGTACTCTACCTACATAAGAGAAAAGATCCCTTACATGTAATGACATTCTGATGCTTCTGCTTCTCTGACTGGATAGAATACTATAATCTTTCCAGTCTCTGTAAAAGCATAAGCTAATGCCTGCAAACAAGTGTTTAGTGTAAAACAACCTTCTTAATTTCCCATATTGATCATTCCAGAAAGTGGACTTATTTTCTTATCGGCATGCCAGCACAGTAAGGACATGGACTTGCTGGAATCAGTCCAAAGGAAGATCACAAAAATGACCAGAGGACTGGAACACCTTTCCTGTGAGGAAAGTTGAGGTTGCTCAGCTTGGAGAAGAAAAGGCTCCAGGAAGACCTCATTGCTGCCTTTCAGTACAGCAGTAAAGGGGGGTTGTTTTAAGCAGGATCTTCTGTGATAGGACAATGGGTAATTGTTTTAAACGAAAAGAATTTAGATTTAGACAAGATGTAAGGTAGAAATGTTTACAATGAGGATGATGAAACACTGGAATGAGTTGCCCAAAGAGATTGTAGGTGCTCCATCCCTGGAAACATTCAAGGTTAGGTTGGACAGGGCTCTGAACAAACTAGATCTAATTGAGTATGTCCCTGCTCATTGCAGGAGGCTTGGACTAGATGACCTTTAAAGGTTCCTTGCAAACCAAACTATTCAATGACTCTATGCTGAAAACATGGAGTTGAAAATGTTGAGGCAGGAGACATATAAGGAATTAAAGGAAGTACTTGACAGTTTCTTTGCTGTGGTGGTATCCACGTTACCTTGATAAAAGCTGGAGAGAAGACACAATGGCTAAAAGGTGTAAGTCTATTGCATTCTTCTTCCCCTTGTAATAGATGGTATGGATTAATTCATGCTCCTATGAAATATAGGAGTGACTGTGAAATAACTTATGTTCATAAACGAGTTGTGCATGTATGAAAAATCTCTAAAGGTTTAAACCCACAACCAGAGGCTGGGGAGGGTTGCTTCACAGGATTGTGAAACCACACAGCGGTGGAGGAGAGCTCAATTGACAAACTAAAAGACGTGGCTTCAACGGAGATGAACCCTTCCTGGGACTGACTGGGGAACAGCCGGGTGGTGATCGGCTGACAAGTGCCCACCATGGAGATAACCAGGGTCTTAGCCCTTCCCATCTGAATGCCAGGTTCCTGTAACTCGGCATCTGATCTCATCATTTCCCAGAAATGGCTTCATCCAGTCTGTCATGGAGAAAAGGAGACCTCATGAATACGTGAAGCAACAAAGGAATAGGAGAACCTCTGCCTCAGGCGGAAAAAACTGTATAAAAACTGACCCGATGGAGGCGGTATCTGTGAACAGAGGGGGTTCTGATGCGATAGAGGTCGGACCAGAGTTCACCCAGCTCCGATCCCGGGCTCGGCGCTGTCTCTATTAATTGTGGCTATCCAAATTGTATCTTGATCGCGAAATAATTTTTTTTTTTATTATTATTACTAAATTGGCTGAATCACTAATTTACCTAAAACACCCTGGAAACACTTACCTTTTCTTCAGAGGCAGGGGGTGACCACACACAGGCTTTTGTTTCTGACAGAACAGTCATGTTGGCTGGCACTCCACATATTGAACTTGGTGTCTCCCAAGCTGAACACGTGAACTACCACAACCCAAACTCAGGAGCTAACACTTTCTGGCTTGGGCAACAGCAGACTAAATAACATTTTGCGGGTTGGGCACAAAGAGAGATTTATACCACAGTCTCGCTGACAGGTTTAATTTCAGTAGTTTTTGAGATTACTGCTGGTAAATATACATAAAAAGCGGGTACTATGGAAAATTTCTGCCAAGCTGCTGTCCACTTGGGCAAAACCATAGCACTTGCAATAAAACTTGAAGTTAGAGCAGGCAGTGTATGTTCCAGTTTGAAAGCACAGTGAATTTTCTCTTTCATCCTTCCAGCCCAGTCATACCACAGGCATTTACTTTAAGAAGCAGTTCGAGATACGTATTTAAAACACTGATTTGCCTCAATAAAAAATTCTGGGATTGAGGCTTCTCATTCAATAATGAGGATGACTCATTGTACCTTAAATATTTGACCTGCCAAGGTATTATTTACTATATATTTGTAACTAGTAAAACGACATAAATACACACATCAACTATAAAGGTGCTTGCTGTGTAAATGCAGGGAGGGGTCTCAGATTTCCAGTAATTCCCCTTCACCCAGTTTTACATGCTCATCAAGTCTTTATTATTACAGCTTCAGGTATTCCTCACATCCAGGCCCTGATAGCAAGAGGATGGGTTAGCGATGAGACCAACGGAAAGTGGAGGCCAGTGTTCCAACACGCTTCTCTGCCTGGGGCTAATGTTAATTCTGAAGGCTTGGTATCAACCACATTTTTAAACACTATAGCTTTCAGCTAACTAACACATAGGTACCACCACGCTCGTGATTCCCCTCCAGAAAGCTCTTCTACAATCTGCCTGCTGGTCACAAATGCACAAAACGACAGGCAGCATTCTGATCTCCTCTAAGGCACTTTTCCCATGTCTAGGAAGGGGACACTATATGTACATCATTTGGAAGCTGCTCTTTTCTAATGGTTTGCTGGATCTTCAGCTTAGTTCTAAACACAATTGTTTTCAAGGGTTTAATAAACGGATTAGTATTTGCTCTGTCAAGGCAGTATGGCAGGGATCCTGCTCTGGAAGCAGTCATGCATTTCACTCCTCGGGAAGATCTCCAGGTGTCAGAGCTACAGATAACAGTGGTAAGCTTCAGACAAAGACTTTCCCCTCAGTTATCCATCTGTGTTTACAGGAGGCCAGGATCAACCTGAAATAATTTGCCTTGGTAGTCTGGATATGTTTGCACAATGCCTATTTACGTTACACCTGGCTCATACCAACACAATGAGCTAGTTACTTTCATTATCACTAAATACATTACCAAGCTTGAAAGAATGCAGCTGTTAAGAGATCGAGGCGGATCCCAGAGCACTCCTTTGTTGAGAGCAATAAATTTTGCTTTGCGAAGCACCTGTACTTTTTTAAACCTCAAAACCCAGAGCCAGCCTGAATCAAGACAGGAAAAAGGGGATGTGCAACATGAAACCACTACAATTAAGCAACAGCAAACACCATTCACACAGGCCTGTGAACTGGAAGGTGGACATTCATTTTACTTGCCAACTCAACTTCTTAGCTTGCTTCCACAAAACCTAGAACTCCTCTGCCAAAACCTACTGTAAGAGTTATGTCACCTTCATCCAAATATCACCTGTTTACTATAAAAAGCTTATGAAATACCAAGAATATCTGTAAAGGACTTATTTCAATGCAAACAATTAAGGAGAATACAGGTGCTAGACAGCTAATTTGTGGGTTATGAATGCAATTTGCTTCATAATAAGTGTGTCCCCATTAACAAGTGCCTTATAGTTTAATGAGCCTCAATATCAAAAAAGTTTGTCACTCAAAACTCTTGAGTGGAGGCTACTGTAACACTGTGACATGTTTTTTTACAAATGGTTATTTGTGATGATGTCAGAAAGCATAGTTAACTCCTGAGCCTTTCTGTACATGGGGGAAGACAGTTTATCATACAGCATCAACTGTTCTCTGGCACTGAACTGGGCTGCTGAAGACCTGGACTCCTTTCCTTACCTGCATGCTCACATCAGTTCTTTTGACTAAAGTTAAGTGTATTGGTGTTTGCCAATGTTTCTTGAAACACCTCTCTACTCAGTGCTTCTACAGCCCTGAAGGGTTTTCTCCTTAGTCATTGATTCCTCTGCAGATAACTGCAACAGAAGTAACACAAAGACCTTAATGAAACTTAAGCAAGCCAAGACTTGGAGGGTGTGGTTCTTCTTATCTGTTTTTGAATGACTTCACATACCTGACAGCCAGATCCAGTGATGGACATCCCTTCTCTATTAATTTCATGACACATTTGCTTAGTTTAAAAAGCAGATAATTCAAAACAGAATAGCAACCACTTGTGTGAACCTATGCTATGTGGCTACTAAGTAAGAGTTGACTGGATATAAGGAGATGTAGTTGCATGAGATCGCAGGGGTATTGCTGATCCTCCTAAATCATAAGTCAAACTCTCTCAAAGAAGTGAACAGTCTAACACCCTAATTTCTATGATTTCATAGTAACAATAAATTGAAGTTGAGATTCTCTCCAGATTTTTAATTTACATCACCCTTACAGTTTCGGGTTTGTTTTTTTTCCATACATAGTAATTTAAACAAACAACCTTAGCCTACCTTAGCCTAATTTGAGATTCTTATGCACTTAAATTACTGTAGGAGCTAGGTCATGCACTGGTGTAGAAGTTGGGTCTCAGTGAAAATCATCCTGTACTGCATGGCCCACACTCACACTGAGCAGACTGGCAGAGCTGGTACAATAGGGGGAAGCAGTCTGTGTCTCAGTTATGCTTTTTATTGCTTACCAGGCACAACAGACTGTGAATCTCTCAACACAGGTTTATCACATACTGAAGAAAGAGGAATGTTGTACTGCTATTTCCACTGAATGAAACCTGGACACAAAATTGGCAGCCCAGAAACAAGCAGATTGTACATTTTCATGCCAGAGAGGGGAACTTTGAAAAATTCATAGCATGCAAGTGCCTTATTCAACATCTCAATTTCTTTCCTGCACTGTAATTGTTTGGGAGTTTTCAGTCATGGGAATTTTGCTGCTTGTCATTGCAGGCATAAAAGATATTAAACAAAGTAATCAACTGAATGAGCTCAGAAATACAGGTTACTTTATTATGTCATTATCACATACTGCAGTTCTTAACTCTCCCAGTAACAACAAAAGGTTATCTGTGAACATTGCAGGTGAAACACTAAACCTTTAAAAATTTCTTGGACAGAGATCTAATAGGGATGTTTCAGTTTGTTACATTTATTGTTTTAATTTCTTATTCAATTATTTTGTTTGGTTTGTAGTGGTTTTCTTTTTTACTAGAAGATGCTATGAGGTGAGAAGGAAACTCACACTAAGCTCCTTAAATTCTTACTGAATCTGGCTTCCAGCCTGAAAAGAACATTTCATACGGTTTTATTTTGCTGGTCTTTAAAGCTCTGTAAGCAGTGTTTGTATCACAACAGACCAAAGTGACAGAAATTTCATTTCTGTTAGAAAAGTGAATTTTGAAACTATCTCTGACATTGTAGGATCATCAAATTTACCATAACTGGCTCCCACCCTTGGCTTCCTATACTCAGAAATTCCTGTCTGGCCACTTTCTGTCTTGTTTTCCTGCATGCATAAAACTTGGTTTCCTGTTCAGAACAACGCAGAATGCAACTTTCTCTTCTTTCTGATTAGTCAGAGAGCTGCCTCCATGTTCACAGAATTTAAAAAAAAAAAGTACAAGTGATGCTACAGCTATTTAGTCTTTAACATGCTGGTCATCACTTTTAATCTGCAACTGTGCTGGTTTTAGTTCACCACAGTGTGAGGTTTAGAAATATTTATTCCCTCTGTCATTTATTCCCTTTGTGTTTGTTTAAGGATTGCCATTCTCTGCAATTCATAAATGCCAAAGAAGTTGCTCTGCTTTTAGCTTGCCCCTAGGCATTGAAATTTGCTCCTGAAACTTTTGGAGAGGGACTTTCCCATAAATTCACTTAAACCCAGGGAGAGTCTAATTTATCCTTTCTCATGATACCCATCTCAGAGAGCTTGTTCATATGGCACTGCTCTGATGCCCCTACTCCATATGGTCTCTTACATTTGGCTGCTGGAGGATTCTGTGGAGGATTCTGCTCCCACTGATGGTCATGCTTTTCTGCAGCTGGCAGTTGGAAAAACTGATTTTCTCACTCTTTACCTTGTTCCATCAGCCCTGGGAATTACTCTTTTTCAGATATTTAAAAACTGATGGATTGCTTTTGCATGACTCTCCAATGCAGTCATGTGAGTCATGTTTCATGAGAGTGAAAAATTGTCAAAATTCAATGCACACAGCAAAATAAAGAGCACTGAAATATTTTGGATGAAATATTAATAATCTTGAACTATTGAAATTAATTGCTTTGATATTTCTTATTTCAGAACTAGCATTTTGCACAAGAGTTTTCTGAAACACACAATCTAAAAAAAAATGAGATTGAACAAAGTGCATAAATATATTTACAAATATTCTTCATCCTCATCTGACTCTGTCCCAGATACATAGATATAAGTGCATCTTCACATTCCAAATTATAAATAGAGGATCACAAACATATGGAAAAAAATGTATTGCCACTTCAACCACCTGTCAGCAGATGCAGGCATACAATATCAATGTTTCATTCATCAGTGTTTCAGACTTCCTCCTTGAAACACCACACTTGTTTTTCAACTGGTCCATGAGTATGTTTCTTTGCTTCATTAGATTGATCTGACACCTAAATCTTGAACTAGTCTGGAGCACAAAATGCCTCTCACTTACTCAGTCCTGATCAGATTTTCTTAGCACAATTACAACAGCAGTTCAGGAACCAAAATGTCAAAGCATATGGAAGACTTACTTCTGCGGAAGGAAGTTACTAGATCAGAATGGTAAACATTTCTGGTTGCATTCCTGGACATGAAGCTAATCTGCTGCTGAGCACTGGGGATACATTAAACACAACATGACATGAAAAAGTCTAGTTTTAAGGCTGAAAAAAATGCAGGGCAAATTCTGGTAGGTTTAAAATAAACTTTAAAATCTATCATAACATGCAACTTTCTGCATCTTCTTCAGGTGAAAGGCAAGAATGGAGAACACTTCAAGTTTTGTTCAATTTATCTCTGTTTGAAGCCTTTTTAACTGCATTAATGGAGAAGCTGTAAAAAGGCATAATTTCTTCTGGGAACACGTGCCTGCGTCATGTTGACACCAGCAGATATAAATAGCTGTGAGCTGTACCAATAGCTATTTTCAGAGTGGATGGAGTCAGGCACAGTGGTATTAATTCATGAGATCAGGAAAGGAAGGCAGCATAATCAGCTTAAATGAAACATGAGAAATCCTTCACGTAGGAAAGACTGGACAACGTCTTGTAAGGAAAAGCTAATCCATGCAATTTCTCAAAGTGAGGTAAGGTCAACAATTCCTTCTGGAAGCCCAGCTCTCTGACATCACCAGCTCCTGAAGTCATAGTGAGTAGAGAGCTGAAAATTCTGGCCAATTCATGACATCACTGAGTAGAACTTCCTCTTGTGACTTACCTTCCTGAGAGGATATAGAGGGTTCACGTCCTTTAAAAAGAAGAATGCTATCTTCCTATTCATGTTCTAGATGTTTGTTTTCTCCCTTGAGAGCTGGCATATATACTCCTGCTTACCCCTGCTTGATGTCCTACTGAAACAATCTCCCAAGCAGAGGTACAATAGTAGAAAGTTAGTATAAAGTTAATATAAAGGTGGAAACTTCAAGAGGAGGCCTTGAGCTCCTTCCTCACATCTCCTGTTTTCCTTTACCCTGATAATGGCTCTGCACCTTCTAGTCAGTTCAGAGCACACAGAAGCAAAAAGTCCTGAAAGACGAAAGTTAAACTTTCATCAATGTGGATAACTTGAGGCTTAGTTATGGTTTCTGATGAGTTTTTATGTCATAATTATACTCCATTGCTTGTTGCACACCAGTTCAGAAATTCAAATCCTGCATTATGGCTGGTAGTGCCTCAGCATATGCAAGTGAGTTTCTGCTCCACATACTGGTTTAGCTCAAAATGAAAGAATCAAGCAGAGGTTTCGTGATGGTAGCATGCAAACACCGGCACTCTTCAAGCTATTCTGAACTCAAATGCCCAAAACCAAAAGCAGCTTGTGCACCCCAAGAATAGCCAGGAAACAGATGGGAAATGAGAATATCTGTAATAGTCCAGAGAAAATGGCTCTGTATGCACCCACAATGGAGAATAAGAAAAAAATAATGTAAGACACTAAAAATTTTTATTCTGATACTAGTTACAGACAATGTTACAGGATGTTGTCTTTATTTAAGTAACATGTCCTGCTTTGCCATGTTTCCTTCCCTATTACTGTTTACTGCCTACATACTACAGAGGTCAATGTCTTGGTGCTGTTTATGCTGATAGATAAATTACAGGAGGTTCCTCTCTGATGACCCATAGTGTACACAGTAACAATGTTATGCCACATTTCAGAAAAATACAGGGTCACTGAAAAAACCTGTAAGAGTCAAAACTGACTGTGAGGCTGGAAGTTGATCCACATTATCCTGCGGCTTACATGCTATCATAACTTGTTTTGCTATACCAAGGGTTCCTATCACAGAAGCAAAGAAAAAGCAGAATAGCATCTGGCTGAACTTACAGTTTAGTCATGGAAATCAGAAGCATTATTCTAGTCTATTCTACTACTCAGCACAGAATATTCTATTCTCTACCATATTCTGTTGTAGAGGTGTAGCAAAGCTCAGCTCTGTTCCCTCACAGCTGAGGGAACCCTCTCTTATTTGCACATTCAGCCATAACCTTGAAAGATATACCAAGGAGGCCAATCAAAATGTTCCCCACCCACGGCAGGAAAAAGAAAATTCCTAATAAAGCATTTCCCAACCTTTTCCTCAGGGTCTACTTCCAAACCCCATATTCAAATATAAGATACGCCAATTCAGAGAGCAAAGCACCAAATTCCCTTGTCTGCCCTTCCTGCCTAAGGAGCAGGAAGGAAAGGGGAACACCCTTCTTCTGATAACCTCAGCTCTAGAGGCTGCTTGTTTGCCCAACACCTTTAACTTGGCTGTAATGTGACCCAGAGCACGCCAACTATTCACTGTACAGACTCTGGCTCATGTCCTGACCATGAAAACGAACACATGAACACCACCTAGGAGTTTTTGCTTAATCACTCAGCTATGCAGACACAGGATCCTTACAAGCAAACCACTCTGGACAGGGAAGAAAGAGAATACTTAATACTCTTTTTTAATAATACAATTAGAGATGTTTCCTCTAGAAAAAACAAAGTTCTTGTCTCAAACTGGAATTTAATATAGGAATTTTTATTTTTTGAATGAATTTGTGTGGTCAAGCTATAGTTTTGAAAGGAAACCTAATCCACATAAAGCTAGGAAAAATGTGAAATACAACCTGAGAATGTCTTTCAAAGCAAAAGCTAGATGAAAAGAGAGATCCTCCAAGACAGAAGAAGCAGCTCAGTTTGATTCATTATGTACAAACTAAATAAGAAATCCCTGGAAGAGAACTCAGGAGACCTGCTCTGTTGGCTTCACTAGCATGCCTCCTGCTTTATTGAAATTTCATATACAATAATGCATTTGAGAAGAAAATGAAACTGTGCCTGATGAAAATAAAGAAGTGAGAGAACGGCTTAGTGAAAAGAAAGGATGAAAGAGTACATTTATTTTTTTACATGGCTTTGAAGAAATTCCAGTACTATTACTAGCTTAATTTACAGATAATCTCAATATAGGATCCAAAACAAACCAGGAATACACAAACAAAATGTATTACAAGAAAAAGACCTTGAAAACAACTGAACTTCTTGCAGCAGAAGTACAGAGGTGCCTGGAATTTGAGGTTTAATTTATGAGCCTATTGCCATGCTAAGAATTGTTGCGTATGCCTCCTGAAAAGAAGAGAGACCTGTTACACTCCAAGTGAGAGGATTTAGAAGGGCAGAAGATTAGTAATCATTCAAATAGAGACTTGTCATGAACTATGCACAAACTGAAGCAGCTCATCCAACATGGACACACCTTCAGAAAATCTGTGATTCACGGATGAGCTATGATGCAACCTCCACTGCTCTGCTCCCAATTGATAATGAGAGTCTCATGTACTCTACACAAAAAGAAAATCTTGTATCTTGTTCCACTGTTATTCTTTTGATTCAGCATGGTTTATAATGGTATTCTTGAAACAGCCTGAGGGCCCAAGAACAGGCTCTTACAAATGATGCTCTGTCTATGACAGGCTTTCTAGGATTTACAAGAATTTTGTCTTCCTTATTTGAGGAAATCAATTGGAATAGATACATGAAAAGAGTAATACCCTGCATAAACATTTAAATAACTCAAATATCTTATCCTAGGATCTGAAGGACAGGAAAAGTATCAGTCCAAGGAAGACCCAGAGGAGGCTAACCAAGCATGAAGAACTGGCAGCAAGGGGGCTAATAATTTTTCATTGTGCAGTTTCACCCAACAGTTTTCATTTTAGATTCTTTTTCCCAGGAAATCTGAATACACATACGATATCTCCTCTGTAAGTACCAGCAATTCAAAATTGCTTACATGATTTCTAAAAGCTTGCCTGTTTAGCATTCTCAAATTCCACAAAAGAGAATTGATGTGGTATGAAGTAGGTTTTCCTAATAGCATTTACAATTCTCTTTGATGCAGAGAATATCTTGCTGATTATATCTGAAAGACATCTTCTAATTTCCCTAAGCCAAATTACCGCATTTTTTATTCATCCATTTGTTTATTGGATTTTGATCTATGCAAGGAGTAATTGGACAAGTGAACAGAGTAAACAAAAGCATATGACTGTCCTGATTGAAAAACACCACTGTGTTCAGCAAATTTGCCTTGTCTTTCTTCACCTGTTCAGCATTTTAATAATTTGTTAACAATTGGTCTTCTACCTATAGGCCTAAATCAAGGCTCTGAAAAGAAATATTTGGGAAATATGGATTTATTTCAGGTCCATCTCTGTCCATGTCTTATTTTTGAGATGTCTCACAGATGTTAGGTATGACCTTCTAGGTTCCCTTCTTTCCTTGGTGAGAGACCTCTGAGGCTGGTGATGTGCATGTACAGCAGCCAGGTAACCACACAGAGAAGGGACGACACCACCACCACCACCACTCACACCTAACTGCAGAGCTGTACCTTTTTAACAGCCCTCCTCACTTCTATATGGTGGTTCAATTCCTGATCAGGCATCAATGCTGTTTAGCTTGGTAATTTTTCTCCCTCCAGCTGGTAACCTTATGCCTATACTATCCACTCCTCTTTCCTTGTGATATTTATCATCTGTCATTGCTTGGAGAAATAAACCACACTTGCCAGGCTGAGGAAAGCAGATTCTGAATCACTACTCTCTGCTGGTGATTTTTGAAGATGTTGCCTACCATGGAACAATAGGTACCAGTGTGCTGCACACAGCACCAAATCTCAACCACTGATGATGGAGAAAAAAAGGATATCTTTTCACCATTTTCTTTGAATTTGATGTCAGAATTCAAAAAAGGGCTTCCTTCCTAGGAGGAAAAAAAGGGAGCTTGCCTGACAGTAGATCCTCACTCCAAGCTGCCCTTCCTCAACAAATACACTCCCAAGTTCACAACACACTGGATACTGTTGCATGCAGCCCACTCTGGTAACTCATTCCTGTCTAGCTTGGGCCCATACATCAGGAAGATATTACGGGGCTGAACCAACACACAGCAAACAATCTGCTGTTATCAGGAACACACACTTCAGCATATCACCCAGATCCTCATCTCCCAGGACAAGAGAAAAGTGCCTTGTCGAATTGCCACTTACTAAGGAGAGTAGTATAAAGTATACAACAGCAGTGAGGACTGAATTCCCAGATGTCACAGCTCTGGGGGTTTTTGTTTTGTTAAGGTGTGTTTTTTAATAACTGGTAGGCACAGTCTCTCTGAATATAGAGCAAGCATCTGTGAGAATGGTATAGTGGAATGTGATGAGTAGGATGGGACAGCTTTCTCTTCAGGTCATCAGACTTCTGTTTTTTAATCAACTATTTGTTAAAAAAAGCTATTTTCTACTATGACTCAACACACCTTCAATCGGTAATGAAATCTTTCACTTGCCTTTAACAAGCTAACTTCAGCATTGCAAGGAATTTAAACAGCTCACAAAGAATGCAGTAAATCTCTTGTCCCTTCTCTGTTTGAGGGAATAGTTCTTTAATTGCTTAGCAGAATGATGCTAGAGATCTTTTAAAAAATGCAGGAATTTCAGGCTTAAGCTACAGCCTCATGTGTAACTGAGAATGGAAAATTCAGTTCTACTGTCTAGGAATTTTTCCAAAAGTGTAATTTTTACAATGGGAAATAAAACTTCCTTTGAAATAATAAATGGACATGACAATTTTAATCAAGAGTCCAATAAAACAAAATTTCACACCCTAAGTTTCAGCAGTACAAAGATTATCTCGATCATCATAGGCTTAACCTGCTTCTGGGAAACAGACTGTAGACTCACAGCAGCAAGATCATGGGACTGCTCACTCCAGAGACTTCCCCAGGAAATCCCTGACCATGGAATATATTTCTGCTAACAAATAGTGTCATCAGCAGACTAGATTTTTAAGTTTACCTTTGGCAATGATGGGGGCTGTCCAGAAAACAAGCAACATGCAAGAGCTGGCTGCAGCCTGGTTGAACCCTGCAGAAGGACTTGGCAGAGGCACGGATTGTCTGTTGCCAGGAAAGAGGATCCAATTTCACAGGTCTTTGCAACAAGACCCCTGACAGTTCAGCAGTATGAGCACACCCTGAAAATACTTAGGGACAGCCAACTTCTACCCAGACATTAAAAGAAGAGTTGTGAGTACAAAAGCTCAAGCAAACAACTTCTTTCTTTTTCTTTTCCTCCCTTATATCAGTGAGAGCTTTTGCAACAAAGTGATCTTTGGGAGCTGGATTCATCAATATCTAAGTAATCCTACACCCATCCAAACAACTTCTTCACGTCCTTCACTGATTAGAAGCAAGATGTGCGGTAAGCACATCTAAATTAAACACTGAGTCTTTTTCAGAAGGGCATCTCACAGCAGAGTTTGTTTGGACTGTACATTCATAAGCTAACTAGACATACAAACACCAGATTAAAATTTACATATCAAAATAAGATGAAGCTGGAGGCAAAAACCCTATGCATTTATATTCCAGGGTAGGAGATGTACTGCCTTGCATGATTTTGTTAAAGGGTATGAGTGTTTGATCTGTATATAAAAAATGTCTAAAAATAAACCCAGGCATGGGAGGAGCCTTTACAAACTTGTGAGAAAAACATGGCTAAAGCCTCCCCTTTGCAGCCCTTTCTCACAGTTACTCTTTCAAATTGAAACTCATCTTTGCACTTTGACAGCCTGCCTGTGAGACACTGTCCTGTTTGTCACTTGCAGTGGCACAATGCATCCTGCATGGCAGATCTGTGGGAGAAGGGAGATCTCACTCAGGAGACAGGACACACATTTAATATATAGCATTTTCTGAAGCTCCAAGTTGTTTTGGAGATGGGAGAAAAACTTCACCTCTTTGAGCAACTGTTTGTGCTCCAGGTAGATATCTGATGGGAAAAACTGCTCAAACACTGGAAAGAAGGAATATAGTCCAGGGTTTATAGCACTGCAGAGCAGTTCTTTGGTTCTACCTGGCTCTTGTTCAATAAGCATAGGCTTGCTCTGGCTTGTAATTATGGGACCACTCATACAGGAAAGGAAAGTAGAAGCTTGACAGAATTGGATTTCAAGAGTCTCCCACAGAAACACCTTATAAACAGCAAGACCCAGTGTAGAAAGGTACTTAAAATTGATTTGGGAAGGGCTTTTCTCTCCCCTCATCACATTCCAAGGTAACCCTGAGCAAGAGAGGACGATGCAAACTGGAAGACCCCTATCAGTCCAAATAATTTGGAGAGAGTTCAGTAACAGAGGTTGTGCAGGTTGTGCTCTCCTGTGAGCTCTGTGTAACATTAAATTTTTAACCTGTCAAAGCCCACCACCCACAGACTGCCCAAAGCAGTCAAACAGCTTAAACAAACACATCAGCAGCAGGCAGAGCTCCAGAACACTATGACAAAGAAGGAAGCAGGAAAGAAAACTAGCAAAAAACATGCACCACATCTAGGGTAGAGATGGAGGAAAAAAACCCCAAAAACTAGTCTTCTGAAGTTTTAAAAAGTTACTGCAATGACTCAGATTTTTAGACTTCTAAATCCTCAGACAAATAGATAAATGTGGCTGGGGGGGAACACTTCTCTTCAGAGGTGAGCTCACAGGCACACTTCTCCAATGCAAAGCCTGTGTTGTTCAGTCAATCTGATCTCACAAGGGAAGCCCAAAATCTTACACTGCAGAGCAGAGGATGTGGAACTACAACTCCCATTTCCCTAGACCTCTTCAGGATGTGATCTCCAGGCCCAAGAACATCCCTAGCATGGCAAAGTGCCTAAGCACAGAAAATCTCAGCTGGCTGGGCAGAGGGAGCACAGCAATTCTCCAGTTTCTCAGACACCACAGCTCTACGGGGAGGTTGGCTGGACTCCACTCCAATGTCACAGGCAGAACCCCACAATGATAACATCAATGTTTTCTTTTCATTTAATTAAATTAAAATTGTAATTTTGAATTTGCTAGTGATGCCTATATAACTTAGGTCAAAGTTACAAGCTGTTTATATAGCTTGAGTTATAAGATATCAATATAACCTAATATATTTATATGACCTGATATCAATATAACCTAAATCATGATTTTATATATATATATAAATATATATAACCTGAATAATAGCCTTTTATACCTATATAACCTGAATCATAACTTTTTATACTTCTACAACCTGTTATAAATAACTTTCTATACAATGTAATGGCTAGTGTATGGTTAACTAGTTGCTTAATGCTGAATAGAGAAAAAAAGAAAAAAAAAAGAAAAAACTCACCAGGTGGATAGTTTCTGAGATCGATACTTATAGTACTAATGAGAACTTGTAAACGTAAAGCAAATTAGCCACAAAAGAAAGAATTTAGACCCGTTAGTACCAGACAGACCAAGGAACACCCTAACTGTGCTCTGGTCTAGAAGTCACAGAACAGGGGAAAATGTCTTCCACATAGCAATTTCAAGCAGAGATCTGAATTGTTTTCCTGGTGCACTGGATAAGGATTTGAGAAAGAAAATAACAATAAACATCTCATTTTCTCATGATAAACTATGCAGTAGTATACAGCTCTGCATTTGAGAGACGATCTCACTTTCTCATTCTTTTCCTTTTATTCTCACCTTCTGTATTTTGCCAGTTCAGTGTCTGTTGTGCTCCTTCCTTAGGGGCTTACATTTCCTCTCCTGTTGGACTCAGCCAGGCAGGAGAGCAGCAGCTTTTCCCTCTTCCAGCAGTCTCCTGAAGTCACTTTTCTGAACAGTGTGTTACTCTTTCTTCACGTTCTTTAGTCTGTTAAACTACATTAAAAAAATAAAGGATGTCGTGTACGGGATACCTTCACAAGTTCACACAGTTCATCATGTGCCTACAGGAGGGTCTGCGCTTAGGAAAAACTCTTAGCATGCACTCTCTTCATAAGTCAGCTCTGTAGCTCAGGACAGCGTTACCAACACCTGCCACCATGTACAAAAATCCATGTACAGCATTTTATAAAGCAGAAGCCATCCCTGACCCTGTCAGGCTATATATGTGAGCCACTGGGCCAAACCTAGCCCTGTTCAATGGCACGGTAGGTGCACAACCTCCTTGAAGCAGGTTGCTAGGACTTTCTCCCATTTCTTCAGAGGGATACCACAGATACTTGGGATGGAGAGGGAGGAGACAGGTCTGCCAGCTCGAAGGACTCCCTCAAGAGCAGGACAGCATCCTCACCTCCCACCCCTGGCAGCCACGGTGGGTACCTGCCCTGAGGCGCCCTCCGCTCCCCTCACGGCGCACCCGTCCTTTTCTCCCGCGGCTTTTGCTCCGCCTCTGCCAAAAGCGAGGGAAACGCCCCGAGCCCCCTCAGGCGGGGCTGCAAAAGGAGGGCGGAAATCACGGCCCAGAAATTACTGTTCTGCGCCTCAAAGAAGGGTGAAAAGGTCTGTGAGGAGAAAAGGTATCAGAATTGTTTTGACTAGGACTTAAAAAAACGTCATGGGAAGGTAACGCTGCTGCCAAATCCCGCCCTCGCTCCGGCAGAAATAGCCGCCCTTTGCCTGAGGTGCCCGGGTGACTGAGGGTGCCGTGCTGAGAGCAGGTAGGCCGCACTGCTAGAGCCTTCCAGAGACAGCCCTGGGCACACCCGGGCTCCATGAGTAACCACCGAGGCCTCCACATGCTTGTCTGACTGGGGGATGACAGGACATCTACACAGAAAGACCAACGTGCCGAAACCCACAGAGGAAAGGGCAGTGAAAGCGCCATTTTGCTCAGCGACCGTGTGGGTTGAACTATACAGTATCACCCACACAACCTTGATAACTTGTCTAGATAGACCACGTACAGATAATGTGCTGATGTAAAGATCAGAGAGCTCAGTGGCAAAGGGAGGTTATGAAATGGCCACAAAATTTTGACTGCACTCCAGTGATCCTTATCACAGCAGTTTTAAATATTATCAGCCTCATCCAAGGGCCCTGCCTCCATGCTAGCATTCCCCACAGCACAGAGAGCAGGAAAGACGTCCCTGCCCTTGACCAGCTCCAGTATGTAATCCAGTATAATTAAAAAATAAAAAAAAAAAAGAAAAAGAAAAAAGATTGAGCAAAAATATGAACCTGTGCAAGTAAAGGGCTCAAGGACAGCCTCTTCCTTTCTGGTGCCTGCCATGAGGGCAGCAAGCTTTGGCAGACGGTCAGAGTGGACAGCAGGACAGTCATGGCTTACGAGGCTTTAGTGCAATGTGTCATTACCTTGATGAGGTAATGATGAGATGAATCAATGCTTGCCTGTCCAAGCCTCCAGTCAAGTAAAACATGCCAGGCCTTGCAAAGAGCAGAGTCCAGAGTACCACTCACCTGAAGTCATCTCTGAGACACTTATCTGCAGGGAAATAACAGCTGAGGTAAGATGTTGAATACCAGCCATAGAAATTATTTGTTTTGTATAAACTTGAGAAAGTGGCTGTCAGCCTATATTTCTTGTTTCTCTGCTTTGGAGTAACTTACTTGATTTTGTCTGTTTCCTGTGAGGTAGGATAAAACTCTCTTTAAGGGTCCTGAACTTTCAGAGACTTTTGATCAATAGAGCATAGCAGCTCTAAACATTGTTCTTAAATCACCTGCTTATATTGGAGCAATATTATGACCCACAAGTTTATAATCACCTAATTGACTACCTTAGGAAGAACAGCAGCAGCTCCTTAGAATTGATAGAATAGTCATTGAAACAATATCAACAATTTATCTGCTGCCCATTCTGCAAATCTGAGGAAAGACTTGTCTAATGTCAGCACCAACAAAAAATAAAGTTTTTCTGTAGTATATTAGTATTTATATAAAACCCAGTATTTGTGCAGAAGAGAATAAATTCATGGTATCTGCAGAATTACAGAAGACAAAACCTCCTGCAAATGCGAGGTAGGTTAGAGTTTTGGTACCATTTCATTATTAAGTACACTTTTACAGTTGTGCCCAGACATACCCACATAAAATTTACTGACTGAAGTAAGAGGTAGCTGTGACTTACAGTGTCTTTAAAAAAAAAAATGTTTATAGAGTATTATGTGTAAATAGCAATACACTCATATTGTGAGGCAAGCAGACACCTCTAACTAGATAAGGGCCTATTAGCCTTCCATGTTCTCTTTATGCATCCTCAAAAGCAGCATCACAGAATGTGTTCTATCTTGCTCTGTAAACCTTACTCGAGTGCTATGGGTACAACTTTGCCTCACCACAGCATTGCTTCTCAGAGCCTCTGGTCCAAAGTTTGCCTGGGGAGACAGGTGGCTCCATTTTTTAAAAGCCTTGGAGGCTTTCTGTCTCAGAGAAGCAGAGGGGCAGATTCACAGAGGCGCTGACCGGGCTCGGGAGGCTGCCAGGGATGTTCAGGGCAGCGGTGACAGCACGGGAGGCAGCGGAACGTGAGCAGCGTCCCGGGCTCAGCGGGGCTGGGAGGCACCGCCGGGCACTTGCCTGCAGGCTCCAACAAGACCTCTGTGTTTCCTGACTGAACTCAAACAAAGTGAAAAAAAATGCTTTCAGTATCTTACATCTTTCATCAGAGATCCAATTCCTGTCTCCAGTTTTGAAAATCTTTGTACCTGTGCTGCATGTAATCAAAGCACTACATAAAATAGCCTCTTTTCTAGATTTAGATTAGGGCTGAGGTTTTTTTTTGCATTACTGATAAGCAGAATTGTGTCTTGTCTTCCTTTTTTTTTTTATTTGCCTCTCCTTGGGCCCTGGCAGTTGGGTTAAGGAAATGGAACTGGAATGTTTATGGGCTAATACCTCTTTTTAAATGAAAGATTTGGTCTCTAGCTCACTACTCTTTACTAAGATCACTGCAGTAGGTTTATCCTGCTGGTTTTAGGAAATAAGTCAATCACCTTCTATAGCTTGATTTTAATTAACAACACTAGATAGGCTCTGTCCACTAGAATATTAGTATTGGAATCTAGGAAGTGCTTGGAAGGAAAAGTCAGGCTCTGCCTATTTATGTGGCTGAGATTAATCCTCCTTATCTACCTAACCCTCATGGATGTGGAGGATGTTGTTAGGCCTTAGAACAGAGACTTTAAATGAGTCTTGTTACTCTAATTCATGAAGTCAGCCTCTCAGTTGCTGACAAGAACTTCTGTGATTTATACCCCGACTCCAGAGAATTGAGGGTTTGTTTTTCCCCCTTACTTTTTACAGCATAACTGGGCTGTTTGTGTCCAACATCCTTATACTCTGGAGTCTTCAAAGTGACTGAGTCGTACTTTTTGCCAGTGTTTCTCTGGTCTAATATGGGCAGGTAAGAAAAAAGTCTGTCAATGCCAAAAGCATTTTCCAGAACGCTCCCTGTAAGGCTTCAGACTGAATATTAAAGACTGGGCTAAAGTCCAGCACACTGAATCTACAGAGGTTTCATAAGCTAAATTGAAGAATTAAACATTTCTGCAGTTTAAAGTGTATCCATAGCACCATGGGCTGAGTGTGGCGTGCATCTGAAGCTCTTTAAAAGGGTCATATGCAATTTCCAGTATAAATACTTTAGCATGGTGTAATAACTTGGCATTTAAATTGTGTGTGCTGAAAGATTTGTATACAAGTTAACATGATGGTTTTTTTCTTTTGGTGTCAAAAAATGGTTGAAATTGGTAAAACCATTTCAATATATTTTTGAGGTTTATTTTTGGAGGAGGAGGTTATTTGTTTAATAACCCATGAAAATAGGGCTTAATTAGGAAGCTGACATTTGCATACTGATCTGTTCCTCCATAAGAAAGTGACAGAAGCCAGCTCTCCACACACATGGAAACACACAGCAGCTCTCACGTCCAGCCCACTGTGACATGAGCCTGCACAAAAAATTTTATTGCCAGTTTCCAGAGATTTCACATGCCACTCGTGAATGTCTTAATTATTTGGATTTAATTACCACAGTTCTAGTTGGGATACACTTGTAGCTGGCTTTCATCCAAACTGTGCAGCTGTCCTGACTGAGGGAACAGTTGGTCAATAAAAGGGACTTAACTAGTTAACAGAAAATAAAAATACATGGTTGAAAATGACACACCTATGATTATACTTAAGCTAATAGTTAAGATAGTGGCCTGGAAACATGTGGACTGAGATTCAACTCTAAATACAACTTTCTGCTTACCTTCTGACTTTTGGCAAGTCCTGGTGTTCTGAGTTTTCTCTTCCCTGTCTTCAGTTTTGGCTGGTAATTCTGGTTAAATCAAACAGATTTTCTAGGGGTATTCAAAAAGCTTTTAAGCTCTTGCACTAGTTTGTGCAGCATATATGTTTGCATTGTGCATTATGGCCCATGATGTATGGCTCCAAGGGCCTTATAGTCATATTAAAATATCCTTTGTCCTGAAGAGCTGACCCCTGTGGGAAACAGCTGATTTCTGTGGAGCCTCTAGACCACTGCAATGCTAACACCAGTTCTGGTTGATCTGTTCTGAACAATCAGAAGCATATCAGGTTAGGGTTGAAGATAAACACTTCAGGTCTGTCATGAAGTCTGATAAAGGACCAGACAAAAGAGGGGATGGTGTGAGATACAGCCAGCACAACTAGAGAGACCAGTTAGGCCTATTAAGAGGTATGGAGAATAAAGCTGCAGCAATAGAAAGCAAGCAGAGGGGACTGGATGCTGCACCTGAGAGGCATTCTGACCATCTCTCAGAATGTGTAACAGCTATAGTAGGTGCTACTAAAGGAATAAAAGTACCATTCTTAGAAAGGATATAGAAGTTCGCAAAAGCTTGCTGAAAAAAGAGCAAAAGGTTTTATAAATCATATTGGATTTTGTAGAAGAGGAATGATACATAGAAATGGGATGCAAGTTCTGCATGGGCAGGAAAGGAAACCTGCCAGAGAAGTGGATGCATGTTTTCCCAAAAGCAAATTCCTAGCACTTCAATAATCACTAGTCTATGGATTGATCTTCGGACATTTAGCCAAAATGCCACTTAAAGCAAATGGTAGTTTGACTGAAACTCGTTGTGGAGGGTCCAACACTTGAATCTTCTCCGTCTGAGAGAAGCTGACGCTCCATTGTCTACATTTGAAATAAACTCATTCTTTCCTAAGGTAGAAAAAGAAATCCAAGTCTTTCAGGATGTTTGCTTAAGGCAGCATTTTGCCCTTGTTTTTTATTTTACTCCACTTCTGATGAGAAGTAGCTCCAGTTAAAATGCCTTAATAACAACGTGGAAGTCCTGATTTTGATCTCACAAGCCATTTCATGCCAGTATGACTTATGCTTGGGACTTCAGAATTAGGCCCAGGATGTCCATGACTTCACACTTCTCCAGGATCCTGAAGATGTGTGTTTTTATAATTGACACAGGCCTGTGCAGAAGCTGGAGCATTTCTGGATGTCACTCATGGTTCAAAAGCATCACTGTGGTTAAAAAAAGTTTACAAACAGCCGTGGTCCATTGCACCTGTGTGTTCTCCCCTCTGTGAATGCTAAAAGGCTGGCTGCCTGTATTAAAGCTGCTGCTGGCTGCATACAAAATTCAGTGTTTATTTTAACACAAGTGAAAGAGCTACCACAAATGGCAGTGCACACGATCAAAGTGAAGGAATGGCAAACGCACGCATATGGGAGAGAATCCTCTGATGGAATTCAGTCTTTAGGAGCGAGCCAAGAGTCGCACAGCCCTCCATCTCCTTTAGGATACCAGTGAGAGTGTGAGGGCTTGGCAGACAGCTTCTGAAGAGAGGCAAAAGCATCAGAGCGAGCTCACAGCTGCAGTCAGCCCTGGAAGATACGATTTCATAGCCATACTTGGGATTTCTCACTAGGTCGAACTTCTGGCTGCTTTCTACGCTGAATAAGGAAGTGCGAGTGAACACTGCCTCACGTTGGCCTTCTCGTATTGGGGTTATTTGAAATCTCATCTTAGTCAATGACAGAACAAGTCAAAACTAGCAAAATACTGTGACAACAATTTTCATTAAGGTACTTTCTCTTCCTGTCTGAAATTTTTGATACAAAAAAATACCTTTTTTGAAGTTATTTCTCTATTCCAGTCAGAATGGAAAAACTGTAAATAACAGAGAAGTTCAGATTACGTCTGAAATTAAACAACTACCCTCAAAACCTGCTGTTATGGAAAACTTCAGGGAAAGCAAGACTGTGATCTTTTGTTATTAACCCCATTTATAAATTAAGTCTCATGCCCTCCCATATTTCCTTATCCAGTATTAACTTGCCTTTTAAAGGACAGTGAAAGTTCTCTTGTTGATTTTTACTAATGACAAATACTAACTCATCTATTTCTAATATCCCATTTTGTGAGCTTGATTTTTAACATATCCCTTAATATGGAAATGCTTTTACTGCTTCTGATTGTTTATCTGGTATTCCTGTGACAGGATTTTATCCTGGCATTCATTTTTGTATACAATTAATCCACTTAATGGGTATTTTTATGAGAGACTGAAGAAACATTATAGTGAATGACCCACTTCAGTCCACACAAAGAGGTAGACATCTACACAATCTGCTAGTCATGTCAAACTGGAGTTCAAAGAAGCAATCAGAACACCTATTTCTCTGCCAAGTACATTATTTGAATTTAGGTTTTCTCAGCTTTGGGCTTGTGAATCCCACTACTTAGAACAGCTCCAGCTATCTATCCTTGGGCTTGCTGTAGCTCATATTGTAAAGAACATGTGGGAAGAGCTGGCAAACTAAGCTGACTATAAAGATATTGTAATATTTAGGAAATGTTACTTGCTGCTATTGGCAGGTTTCAGTTAAATGGCAGTGACTTGTGCTAGCTAAATATCCAACCCAATAAATCTAAAAGCATGATCAAAGGAAGCTATTTATATACTTTAAGATACATATATGTGTGTGTGTGTGTGTGTGTAATGATAGTCCAGTACAATATCTGTAGTAGTAGTCACTAATGCAGTAGTATCTGCATTAGTGAGTAGTGTGGTGGAAAAGTAACTGTTTTGGAGCAAATAATTTGGTTCTAAGGACCTGAGTTGGCCCTACATACATGAGGTTTTTTCAGACTCATTCCAGTCTTGTCTGGACTAAATGCTGCTTTGGGGTCTGACCACATCTTCTGGTCTCACCTAAAAGGTACTTAGTGTGTGTGCCTCAAAGCCAGCAATGCAAACAACAGCACAGGAAGTAAGATTAACAAAGAGATTCACATCAAAACTACAGTCCTGAATCTAAATTAAAATGCTAATGAAGATGGATGTCATGTCCTACTGGCAGTGCAAATGGGTGATGTGGTCAGTGCTGTACCATTCTTCTGATAACCATTTGCAGAGAAACCCTCAGTACCTTTAGATGTTAATAACAGTGTGACTTTACCAGTAATTTTTGTTACGTACATGCAGCCTGACCTCTCTCTGTGTTTAAATGCCATTTCAAATTCATTGCTGGCTAGCAGAGTTTTAAATTATGTTTAGCTTTCTTGTGGCACCTGAAGCTTTTAATGCCCCACCATAAATGCACTGTGCTGCCCATTGTCTGTAGAGCTGAGAAACTGTTTGCTTTTCAGTATTTTTTATGAGCAGTCTCTAAGTCTTTAGTCGGCTTGGTCAATCTCTATTTTCCACTGGCCTATAAACTGGAAGGGAAAGTAAAATATGCTAAGTTGATGCTAAAATACCATGACATACCTCACTGATTTAGCAGGGAATAAACAAAGGGCAGATATTGCCTTTTATAGATACAAGCTTCTCTTTGCCAAAGTTGTATAATCTGCCTTTGCCAAAGTTTAATTACACACAGTGTTTGTGGACCTTTGGAACCACAACCTCAGTTCATTTTCATAAAAAAAACCAAAATCTGTGTTTAAGCATCTCCCCATAAGATTTTTTTCATACAGGCAGGCTGTCATGAAGGAATCAACTGAAAAATGACCTATTACCTGTGACTAGAGATGCTCTGCATGCTTTGAAGAGACAGCACATATATGTAGATATTTCTGTCCATCATAGCAAATGCTTTGCTCCATCAATTCCAAAGACAGGGGGATAAATTCTGGCACCCAGGTCTTGTCTGATTATTTAGAAAAGATCAGTGGAATCCCAGATCTCAAAACTGCCTGAATGCTGGAACAGTCAGAATCCACAGCAGTCAGAAGTGGGATAAGAGGGATCAGAGAAGTTCCTTACCCTCCCTGGAAGCTCAGGGCACTGCAAATGCAACAACTTACTCATGTCAGCATTACTACTGAGCATCCTAATGACAGGCACTTAGGGAAACTTCACACACCAGGCTATTTGGGATATGCCTGAATGCTACAAAGCCTTGCTTGTTATTGTAATAGTTCCTCACAATACTTGAAAAAAAGGAAAAAAAATCTGATTAAATTACCTTTTGGCTAAAGATAGGCATTCAAGATTACATTAGTCCTGCTGCACATAGCCACTCAGAATTAAGGGGGTTTTGTTCCATTTGCCAAACAATTTTCCTTCCTTCCATCACCACTCTGGTTCAGATGCAGATAAACAAAGGCTGTGTTTTAAACTGAACTTTACCAGCTTCTCAAGCACAACACAGGCATTGATAAAACTTTCACCAACAGATTTCCAAGGTCAGGCAGAGAATTTCTATGCGATCCAAGTAGCTCTTTTTTCAAATGCCTCCTTCCCAGCTCCCCATATTTTCATTTGGTGGCTACCACCAGTTACTTAAGAGTGAGGTTTGGCTGTTCAAGAGGCAAGTGGCAACAGTAAGCAGGATCTGGCAGACAGCAAGATGATGTAAATTTTGTAGTGGCTTCTTTCTGGCCACTGGAATGAGTTAGAGAATGGAGCTTTAATCAAAATCCACTCGACTGGAGCTATTTTAGAGCTGTGTTTGCAGCTCACCTGTCAACAGTAGCGTTTAAGTATATTGGATTGCCAAGGAGGATAGAATCCAAATGTTATAGGAACTTGTACAGCAAGAGATGGTTGGTGGTATATATTGGATAATTAAGTAACCCCACACTCTGACTTACAGACGTGAGCAAGGAAAAATATGCTCGTGCAGTTTATTTGACATTTCTTGCAAGATAACATTGTGTTGTTGAGCTCATTGTTTATATTTACATGCCTTTTCCTGACATCAGACATCCCTACTTACCCAGGACTACCCACTGACCTCTGACATTGGAAATTCAGACTTAAGTCCCTGCACTATTGCAATTAGTCAGGAATTTGAAATGTCTCCCACATCTGAACCAAATGCAGTGCTGTTGACTGCATCATTAAATTATAACCTTGCAGTGTCAAAGTTGTTGCTAACAAAAAAGAAAGAATCCCAACCTGGCAAATGAGAAGGAGCAGGAAAACTGGAAGAAGATGGTGATAAGCATAACTGTTATTAAAGCATCAGAGCAAAACAGGTACTTGGAAGGAAACTCTGTAGCTTTCAATGCATTTCTGAAGGCATTAGCTGTGCTAAGTGAGGGCGACTTTCTAAAGTATTTGGACAGTGCAGGAGGGCCCAAACCTTGAATGTAATGCCATACTAAAAGTTTGCATGGACATATTTTCTCTGATTTTGAAATTGCTTCTTCTGCCTGTCAAAGAAGCAGGAGCTACCAAATTTGGCTAGTGGCCCTGTACTTCTCCTCTGAACCACAGTAATGAATAAAATGGGAGCTTGAGCATATTTCATCTTTATGTTTTCTAAAATCTGGTTTACATTTTCCTTTTGTCTCTCAAGAACAGGTACTAAAGGATTGATTCAGTGGGTCAGATCTCCAGGGCTACATAAACTATCATGGCCTGTGTTAAGGTAATTCTAATGAAGCCATTTTGGTTTACACTGGTTGAAAGTCTCATGAAAAATCTTACCCAAGATGGCCATTATTTCATTTTGGCACATTTACACTTCTGTGTTTCATCAAATGACTAGTATTGGTGTGAGAAAACAGGGAAAAGAAAAACCATGTGGATATTTGCATTCAAAACTAAATGTTACTTACTTATTTGTGTTCCCATACCAAAGGGAACTTGCAAGGGCAGGGAATTTTCCTTGCTTTGAATTCTTATTTTGTGGTCCAGAACATATCAACCAAAAATAAAAAAGCAGCGATGTCATAGTTTCTTGCATGTTGGTCCCAGGCTCTGTACATTCCCTAGTGCTGGCAGACTCACCAGAGCAACCCTGGCTATAACATTTCCAGCAGCAGACTGAAGTGTTTGACACCAGTGAGTGCCAGACAAAGTGTGTTACTGAGCTGTGTGTGATAAGCCTATCTCCAACAGCAACAACTACTGTAACTTATCCAACTCATTCCCATACCAATGGACATTTTAACTGCACACACACTGCCTAAAGGATCTAGAGAATTTGACAAGGGATTAGTTCAGATAACTTAGCATTATCACCATCCTACCAGCATTGTATCTTCTCTCTACAATGATATGCTATATGGCATTGTCTGGTAAGCAGCAAGCCTCAGCTTGTTACTGTCCTTCAGGTTAAATTTTTAAACCTTGGCAAACAGAAGTAGGAACACTCCTGAATAATACTGCACAGCAATCTGTTCCCTCACACTGACCTGGTAGACATCTGGTGTGCTACAGAAATGCTTCCATGAGAGTTGCCTAAGTAGGATGGAACTGGGTTGGGATGTCCTCTTTAATCCTATCTACCTGCAATTATCTATGGTGATAAAAACATGAGTACAAATTAGAGATTGCTTTGAACTCTTTCAGAAAATACAGACAAATATTGAAAAAGAAGGCAGGTCAACTGTCCAGCACGGTCTATGGGAATTCCTCGTCTCCAGGAAAACTGTTTCATGTCTCATTCCAAGTTAGATGCATATTCACATCCCTGCAAAGCTCTCTAGGAACTAGAGCAGTGTAGGATCAAAGCACTTCTCGCATCCCAGCATTTAATCTTGCCAAATATCTCTGTGAGGTTTACATTCAATTATCCGACTTCACAGATGAGGTAGAGACTAAAAGAGATGAATGAAGTCATACAGGAATTCTGTGGGACGATGAGGTATCAAACTATTGTCATCTCTTGGGTAAACACCATCTCCAGTGGGGCACTGGAGGTTTGCCTTTATCACTGCAGCAGAGTCTGAAAGAAAACAAGGAGAGTCCCTACTGACAGTGAATGCATCCATGTGAACACATAAAGGGAAGGAATGAAGGGAATTCTATGTGAGGATTTACAGCTTTGATCCATTTGTTTAGGGTACTGTGATGTTAGCAGAGAAAAGCAAGTCTCCTTGGGAAACCTAAAAAGAATGTAGCTCCTCTCCCTGCCACGGTAGGCTCCGAGACCACTTGGGATGAGAATCTTGGTTAAAGTTGTAGGATATTTATTAATGTAAAATAATAGCTGATGATTTTTCAGTGCCTTTGATTGTAACACCCTCTGCACACTAGACTTGCTGTGCTGGATGTGGCATTTCTGACATACTGACACTTGAGCTCCATGAAGAGCCAAGTGTTGTTTTGGTCCCATGCCACTGATGCTGAGGGAAGGAAATGTGGCAAGAATTAAGAATGCAATGATTCAGCTTGGAATTTAGCCAGAAACACCCAGCTTCTTAAAAAATATATATAATTAGATGTTCAAGTAACAAAATAGGGAAAGATTAAAAAACCCTGGGACCATAAGCTTTTTCCATGCTTCAAGTCAAGGACTGGGAATTTTCTCAGAATGCTATTATCACGACTCATTCCATTTTATCATTGCACTTTCAGAACTGCTACCCTATGACATCTCTAGGCCAAGATGCAGCATCTCCCTCAGAGGCAGCATCCCTTTGTTTCTTCCCAAGGCAAATGAACAGCCAAGTCTTATATCAGACTCTGCTTCTATTTTCTTTCAAGGCCTGTAAGCATGTCAGTCTCTTGGCAGAGCTACATGGAGCTGCAGACCACATCCTGGAGCATCTGTATCACACTGGGTAGTGCAGGGCCAGACCAGACAGCTCTCAGCTCTGTCTTCAGCCTGGGAACTGAGAGTTGCAAATTGAAGACTTCTGCACTCTTGCACCATGTTACTGGAGATTTCCCAACTCTGTGGGCATGTCTCTGTAAGGAAGCATAACCTGCTTGCAGATCTACCCATGTATCCATCTAAATAATAAGGCAATCTTACCCATGTCTGTTCCATTGGTGTGTCAGGTTAAAACTCCCAGATGGCCACAAAACTGAATGTTGCTTTGAGCTCACAGGATAACATGCACCTTCTTTCCTATTGTGAAATAACAATTCTACAGCCAGCCTTTCCCTATGCCTGAAGAGATCACTCTGTAGTTTTTGTTTAATTTAAAGGAAACCAAACCAACCAAACGATAAACCCCAGACTTTCAAACACTGCTTTATAGGCCCAGTGTGGTCTTTAAGTGTGCAGAATCTAGCACCCTAGCATCAGACTACACCATTTACTCCTAGAAACAGGTGTCTTTCAGACCTGCTCTGGGGTAGGAAGGCAGACAGTCATTAGCCTTTTCAACTTTTTGGTTCTAATGAGGACCAAAACTATTCAGGTGTAACACCAAAGCTACCAGAGCTACCCCTGTAACTTTAACTGAGCCAAGGGAACCAATTCTGAATAAGATTAGCAGTGCAGATGAGAACACTCCTTCCTTGTGAATCACATGACAGCAGAGAACCCACCCAAAAGAAGAAAGGGAGTCAAATGTGCTAGACCATGTTTCTAGTGTGCTAAACATGTTTTATCATGTTTAGCTCATGTTGAAATCACCAAAAGATTTGTCTTAAACACATGGAATTGGCTGTTGCTAGCTGAGGTGTGACTCTGAGGAGACACCAGGCTGGACTGAGGTGTGCAGTTCCACAGGACTGAGAAGGGTTTGGGTTTGCATCCTAATGGGGGAGTAGTCACAGGCAGGGACTTCTTTCCTACTGCTGCACCCTGAAGCAAATGAATTGAGACATAATTTCACAAAGTCTCTCCCATTCTTTCAGGAAAACGCTAGAAAAAGCCAGCTGGGACCCTGGAGAGCTACAGCAATAATAAGTAACAAACAGCTACTAGAAGTGTGGCTGGTAAAAATACTGGCAAATAGACATTTATTTCTGAAGCTGAACATGACCTTTAGAAAGACATCTCATGAAATTACTTGGTCTATTAAGCATGAAGAGTTTATGGAGATTTATTGGTCTCCACCTTTGTTTTCCCTTAGATTTTAAGGGCAGATGAAAAGTTTTATGTACACTTGCTACTTACTCTTCTCTGTCCTGTCTCCATCACTTAGCCTTTTCAGCATGAAAAGCTTCAAGACTGCTTCAAGACTGGTTAAATTCTAAATTTTCCCCTTGTTTTGTCAAGCACCATAATATGATGCTCTGTTTCCTAGCATACACCCTTATTTCCTTAGGGATTTGGTGAAATTACCCAGTGCATGGAGACTGGCTTTAGTTGTTTTCAAAGTCTGATTTTCTTTTTCAAAATGGTCAGTATCTCTTTAAGGCTGTTTGACAACTCTGAAAATGGAAAGTGGAGCTTTCTAATGCATGTTTAACAGCAGTCAGGGAATGTTAACAGGATGAAAAAGCATTCTCTACAACCAGACAGGGACTATGAAGAGAAGTGGCCAAATATGGTCCTGCTTCAGCATTCCAAAATCCCTTTGTAGATGCATGAGTCTGAGGAGCAGCAGCAAGTTTTATCACCACACACAAGAAGTAGACTACAACAGAGTATATTTGCATTGTTGCATTTTTACTGCAAAAAACCCTACAAGTAGTCACACAACCGCCCCCTCCCCCCCCCCCCCCCCCCCCCCCTTTTTTTTTTCCTAAGCATAGAGTAGTGCCTTGGAAAGTGCCAGGGTGATGGCTAGAGGAGGCTCCTCCCACACCAGTGAAACTGAGCCCTTGCCAGAGGCTGTGTCTCTTGGCATACATGAAGGAGCCAATCTACACAGCCCTGCTTTGGAAAGGGTTTCAGAGCTCCCTGGGGACAATTGCTGCCATCCAAGTTAACATTGAAGGCATTTTGGAGTGGTCATTTCACTGTGGGCACAGCAGCTAAGTTAAATAAGGACAGAGGTGTATTGTGTGGAATTGCAGTCCTGATCATACTAACAATTGAGGAAGTGGTTAATAATTGCATTTTTGTATACAAAATGGATCTTTGTCTGCCGTATCACAACAATGATTTGCACCTCAAAGAAGAACTATCCTGACAAGAAGGAATACACAGACTTGGTGTTAAACTTCTTCCATTTATAGAATTGGATTTCTCACAGAAATACAGCAGAGAGGTACTCAAACTAGTCCTAAACGAGAGATTAGACACCAGAAGTAGTCATATGAAAACAATAATACTTCTGAGGAAGTCACTCCCTTCTCCTTAATGCTAATACTGAAATATTTCCCCCATTTTGTTTCCTTTTCCTGTCCAGAGAAGTTGATTCTGAGCCAAACATAATAAGATTGAGAAAAACTATAACAATTTAGTTTGAGGAGGAAAAAAGGGAAGACGTTTTTGGTCACTGTACCTCCTAGGTCTCATACCTGTGTGCAATGCTGTTCTGATTGAATTTTATTTTTAAAACAGTTCAAATAGAGCTGTCTGCAACAATTCAAGAACTAAATGAAGAGAAAATATCTTGCTGACCATTCCTGCAATGCCCCCCCCCCTTTTATACCAAAAGTCATTATACCAAGTGGTTTTCCCTCCAAATCTATTGGGCTCCTGAAGAAGGATGCTTCACTACTCTCATTTTTAAAGACCCCTAACCATACAAACCTTTTCCCAGGTTAGAGGAAGAGTTCTACACAGGTATGTGAAATAATTTATATTCCTATGCCCTCCATGCCTGATGAGCACTAGTTCCACTTCTCATGCTTCTATGGGTTTTAGAGGTCTGGGTAGAACTCTTTGCATGAGAAGGGGACAGGAACAGGACCTGACTGTGCTGCTGGTAATTTGGGGTAAGTGTTGTGCTGGATCTGAACTGTGGGCTATTCCAGGGTATGTTTAAAGAAGGTAATGTTCACAACTTGGTCTACTTCACCCAAATGTCTTTGGAGATACAAATAAAGAGGAAGCCAAGTAGGTTAAAAGATAATCTAACAAGAGGGAAAATTAGCATTGAAGGTTATCCCATTTTTCACATTGTTATCCTTTTTACTTAAAATAGTTTAGAGGTTATGCCAAATTAACTCTTTGCTTAAGTTAAAGTTTAATTACCTCTCTCTAAAGAGAAAAATTAATTCCATTATCTGTATTCACTAAGAGAAGAGAGAGGAAAATTGCCAAGAGCCATATAGCTCAGTGGTAGAAGAAATTCAGCTCTCAGGCTTGAGGGTTGTATATCCTCAGTGTTAATGGAAGTTTTACACAGTGAAAGAGTGAAAGTACAATTTCTGTGTAGCAATAGTGACAACAGTATGGGGGGAAGCTTAGCATATTAAAGCAGACACACAAATTCCACCCAGCTCCTTGTTCCTTTGTTTCCCAACATTTGTTGAATTCCTCCCACTTTCCATGGTTTATTTAGGAGTTCTTGCAGATGTTTTAGATTTCATCTAATCACAGTTAGGCACTGCTTACGTTGGGTTTTTTAAAACCATATGAAATACATAATTTAGTATTAAGCTCCATTTTCCAAATCCTCTGTTCCCCTGTGCCTTTTGTTCTTGCATTACCCATTATAAAAATGGACTTACTAACTAGAAATTATTTCTCTAATATTTTCAAGCTTTGACCATTCTGTCTGTTGGTAGACATTTCATCTATCTCTGTAGTGCAAGAATGCTGTGTGGAATTGTGCTCACTAGTACATTTGCAGTTTCACACTTTACCTGAAGAAAAACTGTGATGCAGGTCAGCAGTGCTTGCTGAAGAGGTTGAACTGTAGTCATGGTTTGGGATGAGGTGGTGGAGCACAAGCAGCAGCTTTTCTAGGCATAGAACCAGCTGACACAAACAGGAGAAATCAGAAACACTTCCTAGGAATAACACCCTTCCTGGTTCCCACTGCACATCCCTGCAGCTGGGCAGTGCAAATAGCATCAGTGGCTGTGTGCAAGTGATGCAGGAGCACTGCTCATCTCTGCCACTCCTGCTAGGAGTGCTCTTGCTCTACTGTAGCTCAAACCCTGCCTTGCAGGTTCTAGACCACCTTCATGCCGGAGAGGTGCTTACAGATCAAAGAAGCTTTGAGAGGAGACAAGTTTGGAGCAACATTAACAAAGCTAATTTTGTTTGGTAGGATGAGGTCAACTGTGAGTCGCTGCTGAAAGAAAGATCCTCCACAGAGTCCATTGCAGGATGATGAAATTTTCCTACTTCCTTCCTTCTTTCTTCCCTTCAGTGTCTCTGCTCCTCTCAAGCAAAGCCAAGTTAAGAGGTCCCAAGCAGCTGTATGCCAGAAACACCAGTTAAGTTTGACAGAGCTTTTCTCTTTATGTTCAGTCCACAGGCAAGGAACAAATGGAGGATGAAAAAGTGAAACTTCACCCCAAATCACTTCCTGAAACAATTACTTTATCACTCACCTCTCTTTGGTGGGCAAAAAGAGAGTGAGCAGACAAATGCGAGTAGGAAATGCTTTCCAGTCTAACCCTCCCAGTGATCAAGTGCAAAGACAGCAGAAATGGGTCATTGACACAGGCATACAGGAACTGTCAGCACCAGCAGGCTAAGTGAAGAAAAGCTAGGGTAAAGCTCCAAGCTCACAGTCAAATCATCACCAGAGCATGTGGAGAGAGAGTCTGAGATTGCAAGGCACATTGAGTTTCTACAGTGACAGCACTTTTCGGCTATTAATAAATTTAATCTTGTCTGTTGTGGCATTTGTCCAGTAGGTGGGAAGTTTCTTTAAGTCCCAGGATTTATCCCCTAGTGAAAAGGTGCAATCCAATTGAAGAACAAAGCCATGGAATTGTCCTTTTTTGTTTGGTATACAAATCCAGATACTGTTCTGTGCCTCAAATGAAAGGAATTCAAAATTCACATACAGAGAATATACAACACTTGCAAGGGAAGACATGGTACTGTTTGGCATGAAGTTTAAGCCATACCTGCACTCCAGGATGGAGTTTGCTCAACACATTCTGGAGGCAAGCAGGATCTTGATAGTGACTTTCCCCCATTTAACACAGGCCTGTATGTTAAGAAAGGTACTAAGTTTCTAGCTAGTTCACGTGGACTCTCTCCCTTAGCTATTTCTCTCCTTGGCTCCTGGAAGCAGCTGGTTTTAAGTGATATTTATAGAGCAGGGTGTGCTGCTAACTCATCCAAACAGTAGGCCTCCTGCAAACTTTTAAGAGGCCTCTGCTTGTAGCAGGCATAATTTTCCAGATCTTATTAAATGTTATTCTGGGCACTAGTCTATGCCCTTGTGAAATTCCTTACTGAGCAGATTATAAGGACAGGCAGTGACCCAATAACCTTCATTTTCCTGGGATGATGCAATAGCTGCTTCATGCTCAGGAAGTAGAGCGGGCTGAGGAGAATGAAATGAGCTGCTGAAATTCCCAAGTCAGCATTTTGTTCCCATGCCATTGAGGATAGAATTTCAAAGTGCAGAATGGTCCTTCAAATTCTGTCTTTTATGAGGTCAGGCTAAATGCTTCCCTTTTATATATGAAGAGAGGGTGATCTTTGCCAGAGTCTGCACTGGGTTTGCTCTTATTTTGATTTCTGCTTTGGTTGAGAGCTCTGTGTAGCAGGAAACGCAGTTTTCAACAACAGTTCAGGCTCTGCTGGAAAGTGGCCCCTGCAAGAAGCAGTGGGCTGCAGGAGCATCAAAGCAATTTAGCAGCAGCAGACTCTGTCACTCAAATTCCTCCTTTCTACTCAGTCTCAGCTTTAAGACTATATTTGATTTGGGGCAGTGCAAGCCATGAATGAAGAAATAAAAGAACAAAGCTCTGAAGAGTTGGCCAGGCTGTGAGAGAAGTGTAAGGATTTCAACATAAACCTGACTGGTGAAGGGCAGGTTATAAACACCCAGGATTCTTGACAATGAAAAACTTTAAGAGCCGTCTACAGTGATCTCCAGCAAAGCATTTAAAGTATATTAAAACTGCTAGACTGGGTGAAAGCACCAGAAAACATTCTCTATAGTAGTACTTGGAATAGCAGAGAAATAGACTGGATGCACTAACACACTTGTGGATGCTCTAACACACTTGTACATGCATTGGCTTGACTGCAGGAATTGCAGTAATCTGGGCAGCTGTTTAGATTCAGTCACTTAGGATGATTACCCTGGAACCCTAACACTGGGTTCCCATCACAAAGTAAACACTCTGTAAAGGACAGAGGCACAAAGGCCCTGAGGCCAAACCCTTACTGTGACTGTTAAAGCCTGTTTCTCATTCTTGATGTAAAAAGCAAGTTGACTTCTCTTAAAGACTAGTCCAGAATTTTCTTCCTGCCTAATATAATTTAGGACCAGTACATATCAATTCCTCTTATGCCAACACTACTGTGAATTTAAGTAGCACCCTGTCTCCCAAATCTGCACTTACCTTCTTGCTGTTTTTATGCAGAGGAGCCATATCTGGCTCAGTCTCTTATGCTTAAACAAAACACTTCTCCCTTTGGCTCTCAGAACAGACTCTCATTTCCTTTTGATTTCAGAATTTCTGCCCTTTGAAATGCTGTGCTTAGCAGCTCAGGATTTCGGACCATGGAAGTTTCTGTAGGGGAAAAAAAAGTTGTCAGAGCATTCAAAAGTGGTCCCTAGAATGAGTTCTGCAGGAAGCAGCTCTTTAGAGAGCTCGCGGGGGCTCTGGGGAAGCAGTTAGGCTGAAGAGCTGCCAAACAGTTTTTGAGCAAAGAGATGCGTTTTACTTTGAAAATCTAAACAAAGCAACAGGAACTCACTGCTGATGGAAGGGGCTGGATGTGAGACTGCAGAATTACTGCTAACACAAGAGAATTTTCCAGGGACCATATAATGTGTAGAAACAAAGCTGCAGCGGGATGCAAAATTTCTCCTTAGGGCTGCAACATAAAGAGTAGTCTGTTCTTAGTCCAGAAGGAAACAAAATCAGATGAATTTGATCCCAAGTAGTGAACAAAAAAAATGCCAGGCATTTTCTGGATGTCTGTGTTATTACAGGGAACAGCCAGGGATGAATTATTTGTCTTTGAGCTATACAGCTGCTAAAGTTCTAAGAAGTGAAGTAATGGCTTTTAACATGCCCCAGTTATTGCATATATTTTTGTTTGAACTCTAAGGTGGCTTGGACTCTCAGAAATGCACAGATGTCTCAAAAGCCACTATTTACTTTTCTGTAAGATCAAAAGGGACTAAAACAACATTTGAGTTCACCTGATTTTAAATATTAATTTTGTAGTTCACCATAAGTAATGTCACTGCAAGTTTGACTTACCCTTTCGACACTGCCATTTTTACTGGCAGGGAGCAACTAGAGATGGTATAATCCTTGTCTGGAAGCAAATATCTGAAACAAGCCTCACATGGTCTGCTGGCTGTCTCAATTAATGTATTTTTGGAGTTTTGCTAAACCATTCTATGAACTTGAAAGTAACACAGAATTTACCTGCTAGGAAAATCCAAGTATAATTCCCCCACTCCTTATCCCATTTCCCTTTTGCAATACAGTGAAGATGCAGCAATGTCTTTCATTATGTCTATTAAAGGATGGAAAGCTATTACCTCTTGTTTTGACCCCCTACCTTTGGTCACAGGGATTATTTTTTGTCTCTAGCACAGGTTTTAGACTTGCTCGTGCTGCAGTGTTTGGCCAGCCCCATTTCTAGGACACATTCCCACATATCCAAAGCTGTGCTGACTTCTCAGTTCCACTGCAATAATGTGACCCACCAGAGAGAGACCTTTGCAAATCACAAAGCCACTCCCTAACCTGTGCCTACCTTACAGTCCCAAAAGGAAACTACAGACAATTTTCTTTCTATTCTGTATCCAGCAGCTTTCCCTCCACTCAGAGGCAATCAGGATACCAGGAACCACACAGCATGTTAGGCAGGGAGGAGGAAGGGTATGAAACAAAAAAATAAAGGGTAAAGTAAAGTAAACCTGCTGTCTTCATCAACTGACATCATGAATCTACTCATGAGTCTACACAGGGATCAAGCAGTTTGAACTCTGTTGCAAGCGAATACTTTTAAAAAATGACTAACTGGAAGGTTCTTTTAATGGGTGTTATCCTTAAGATAGGGGAGAAGATCTGAATATGCTCTGACCTCTTCTGAGATGGGTTCAATGGCAGCCTGTTGTATTTTACAAAGCATTTAGTCTACAAAATACTCAGCATATTCAGTTTTTCCAGTTCCAGGAGAGAAGTAAGATATCCTTTGAAGAGAAAATTTTGCATCTAGCCTATTTTCAAATAAAAATATCTTGAACAAACCAAAATAGGAGGGATCTGGTCATGTAGTAAAGAGCTGCTCCTGTGATTTGGAAGAGATCTCAGATGACTCCTGAACAGTCAAGAAACTAACCAGAAAATTTTCTCTGAGGCCTGAATTGCTGAGCTACAGCATCTGGAAGAATCATAGGCATGTCACAGCAGTGGTTTAGTTTGAGAATTACCCTAAATAGCCTTATTATCACCACTAAATGATAGAGTATGGCAACTGGAATGCAAGCCAAACACAGAGGAATGACCGATGAAGCTTTTTTTCTGAGGTCATCTTTTTGAACTCTTATTTTTTCCCCCAGTTTTCACATGTGAAATCTCAGCAACACAAGTCCCAGATCAGAAAAAATCAGCAATATATATGAGATCAGCAATATGTCATTAAAGTTCTCACTCACTTTCATTTTTTAAGGCAAAAAGAAACATTCCTAAAGTTACACTCACACACAAACATTTAGCTAAAATCACTACTGACTTCATAAAGCAAAAGTTCAGTCTTAAAAAAAATTATGGCTTAAAACAATCATCAGACTGGATCTCAAGAAACTGTGCTAGCCTTTTTCAAATATAGTGTCATTTCAACTCATTTACCATTAAAAATGCAAACAAAAGTTGAATATTTAGAAAAGAGAAAACACTCATGCTTATATAGCTGAAGGCAAAGAGTAAGTAATTGCAGACAGATGAGAATCACTGCAGCTGACTAAAGGCATCTCTGAGTAAATTTCAAAACAGGTTCTGTGGCTAAAAGTGCCACACTAAAGGCTTCAGTGCCTCAGAATTTTCATCGTATTTTCCAGGAAGCTTTGGGAAAGCAGGAGGCTGATTTAAATAAGCTGCAAAGCTTTTGTCCAAATTATTAAATCTGTCACTTCTCTTGTAGAAAAAGTCAGGGAAAAAGAGTGCAGTAAGTCCTAAATGGAAGGGAACTGAGGCTGGTTCTTTAACAGAAGTGGTTACAACATAAGGCGAAGCCAAGGAACTGAGCAAAGATTCTTGCAGATTAAATTCAACTCTGGAAGACAGGATGTTTGTCTAAAACCTTGGCAGTGAAAGATGATTATTCTTGGCTCTAATCACAATCACTGTTTAAGTCCCTCTGCTATACAGTTACCAATAAAGAATGCATTTGATTTCTCTGGAACTGACAGAGTGCAGAAATATTAATGCACAAAATAATGTATATAAGAATTAGATGGGAATACAAGTGTTAACTCTTTCCTGAACATGGCTTCTACTGATCTGTGTAGTTCTATGTAGATCACATGAAATGGACTGATTATTGCATTCAGGGCAACCTGCTCTATGGATTTGAACAAATTATCTCTCTTGAAACATAATTTTGCCATCTGTAAAATAGGAGTGACTCATTTGTAGTGGTCTATTAAGGTCAAATAAGAAATGGTTTTTAAGAGTAGATTATTTTTATTAATGTTTGAAATCTCCTGTGGTGATCTTGGAATGGGTATGATGAAGAAGGTGGTTCTAACAGCATAGCACTAAAGCCCACAGGCCAAGCATTGTCTCTCTCAGGTCTGAAACACTGTCATTTGGAAATCTCTTAAGCATGGGCTGCATTCCAAATTGAGGCAACTATATTGCAGACAGAATATGAAGGATTTTTAAAAAAATAATGTAAATATATGCTACAGCATTTGGTGAACTGGGACATAAATACTTTTTCTGGTTTGGAACCAAGGCTGATGAACTACTGTCTGGCAGTACATCCTTAACACACATAATGTACTTGTGGGCAAACTGGAAAATTTACAATACAGTGCAAACACATAACATACCCACGGCCCCAAAATCTGACCATTCTTTCCAAGACTTAATCAGGTCAACAGTTTGGTGACTTATGTTCAATTAAATATTTTAATCAATAACTTAGAATATGCAATGCAATTTGAATGCAAAGATCATCAACTAAAATGCTGGAAGAAGCCTCCCTGTTAACCTTTTTACTTGGTCAATTGCCACTTACAAAATACAAATCACTACAAAGACCTGATTTTGAACCACAGAGAAGATGGAGCATAGTACAGGCTACAAAAATTCTACAAAAAAAAGGGTTATACTAACAGCCTAGGCAGTGCTGAATATTGATCTGCGTGGCATTGAAGATTCCAATTAGTTTTATTAAATTCAGCACTTAAAGAGCAAGAAATGTACTTAGAAAATAGCCAGTGACATTTTCTCACTGTCCTAATGCAGCCTCTTTTCCACAACTTGAAAATGCCTCTGCTTGTCAAATTAACATTTGATTAATGAATGAATTTTCATTGTCATAAGTTCTGGCCCTCTAAAGTTAATGCTCCACATATTTTTTTAATAAAGAGATGTTTAACTTTTCAGCAAAATTTAATATATATAACCATGCCAAAATAAACCTCCTTCACCTGGATAAACCCTCACAGTGGACACTTTAGAAGGGTACAAAGTCAGCAGCCCTTATTATCCCCTTTAAAAATAAATAAATATACTTCAAGAAAATAACCAGGATGGAAATAAAATCATGTTTGTAAGATAAGCTTTACATCATCCAAATTAGGCAGTATGTGAGTAAACCCCACACAGTAGTATTTTCCCTGCCACACTAAACACAACTGACTTGCACAGGTGGAAGACTGAAGTGTATATATTGATAAAAGATGTTTCAGGAGGAAAGAATCCAACTTTCCTAAGAGAAAGGCAAAGACAAACAAACCTGTAAAGAAAGGTAAGGTCAAAAGGGATCCAAGCATGTCAAACATTGTGGTTTAGTTTTCAAGTCTTCAGGCAATACTGTGCAAGCAAAAAGCATTAATTTTCCTGGAGCCTCTAAAGTAGTGCCTGTAATGTTCTGAACACAAATTTAAATTGTGCTACACAGAAAATACAAGCAGGCAGCAAACTTGCTAAATTTCTTTTTTCTAGTAGTTTAAAGTATCTGTTCTCACAGATATTTTAAAATATTTTAGCCTAAAATATGCCTAGGGCCTTGACAGCCCCCTGATTCATTATTCAGCTAACCATCACTAAAAAAGGAGCTTCTTCAGTCTTGTTTCTATCATGAAGAATGAGTGGAAAAAGCTATCATGTCATCAGAGACATAATATACACATCTGGTGAGCCACTTGATGAGCACACAGAATACCCAAAAGATCCCAGCTGGACATGAGTGTAATCATGCCAGAAACAGCCCCTTCTGGTAACAATACCAAAGGACTTGTAATGCAGCTGAGCAGTGGCAAGATTTCTGGCAGTTGTCGTATGGAAAACTGGAGTACCTACACACACAGAGTTAAATATAACTTGGAAAAGATGTTGAATGAAATGTAAATCATTAAAATATAAAAGCAAAACTTGCCTTCCCCCAAAAAAACCTGAACAACACCGAGTATCCAACACCCTTGAATAACGACTGTTTGATTTTTCTGTATTAAAGACTTAAGGGATATTGAATGGTCACAAAGAATACCTGATACAAAGATACTGACATATCATAAAGTAAGCACTCTAGTTTTGTCTGTGCAGCAGAACTTGCAATGGAACATTCTCCTGTGTCCCTGGGAATTTTAACCTCTTACAGGCAACTTCAGCCCTATTTTGCTTAAGGAGCAAAATAATCCTTTGCATGACCACCAGTGCAACACAAGTCACAAATACCTGAAGGCAAAAAACCCAAAGGATTTCAAGGGCTTATTGTGGTTGAAGACCAAACTAAAATATATTACTTATTTATTTTTATGGCCAGAAAAATACTATACATAATGGTGTGGCAGCATGACTACAAACTTCATTGTGCCTCTCTTGGAGTTAAAACTTTAAAAGGAAGGGAAGACATTAAACTGAGAGCTCAAACTCCTAGAAACTTCAGCAAAAAAAAAATTCAAAACTATCTTGAACAGAAGGTTCTTCTACCACAACAAAGTGCACTAATTTGAGAACAGGGGGTTGTACTGCTTTTTTATTTTTAAAAATGTTTTTTTAGAAGTGACAAAATGGCACTTATTTATAGCTTAGTAAATGAGGGCAATTAGTAACAGAGTTGTGACTCTTATGACTAAACAGTTTTTGCATTTGGCATCATAAACTGTGCCACAGAAATGTGTTGTTCCATTAACGTGGCCAACCACAACGTGTTTAATATAAGTAACATGAATATGGAAAAACAGGTTTCAGAAATCTTGACAGTTATGGGCAGATAACTCTCTTTGTTAACCATGATGCAATTACATAAGGAGAAAACTTACAGTGTAAGCTACCTGCCCCTAAACCAAACCCACTCCTAAAGGGGGAAAAACCCAAAACCCAAGAGGTTACAAAATATGTAGGGATGATAAATGCCATACTCCTGGGATGAATATCTTATCAGTTTGATAAGGACTGATGAAAAACAAAAATGCACTAATGATCTCAACATATTTAGGTTGAGGGGGTTTCTAGATTTATGTACTCCTCCCTTCATTAGGAATTAAGTAACGAACATGCAGAAAATCAAAGGGAAAGGGATGTATAAAAAACAGTCTGGAATTCAATTTTTGTTTCAAAACTTCTCTACCTTTTGAGGCTTCTGAAGTTTAGACAAATGATAAAATATTCTATTTTTGAATAGTTGAGGAAATGACATTAGACTATTTGTACACAAAGAACTTTGAGGCATTTTGTTTTTAATTTGCATACAATTCTCAGAGTGAATTCCACATGAAGAAGGGTGAGATACAACAGAGCTCATTCGTCATTTCACAAGTTAACAGAACAAAGTAAACATCTGTCCTTCTTATTAATTAGCATCTACCCCTTACTCCAACTTGTCACTTCCTGCTGAAAGTTCCCATGCCAAAGAAATGGATGAACTAGTTCCAAACTCCACAGATGTTCACATGTGAACTTCAGCAATACTGCAAATTATAACAGCAAGGAAAAAATTGAAAGACTTTGGATGACCTTATATTCTCTTAATGGTTCACAAATGAAGACCCAAAATTCTGAGTAAAAAAATACTTCAGTTGTCCAGCTCAGCTATTCACCTGACTGTGGTTCCTCTATGGAGCACCCAGCTAAGGAAAAAATACTTTCTGTCATGTAAGAGGGGGCACTAAATCAGAAATAGAGAAGTCTCAAAATAGCTGTGCTAAAATGGACTTCCCAAACACTTTTCTCTGGAGCACAATTTGAACATGCTCATACCTTCTACATACTGATAAAGTTTTCTAGCTATATAATTTCCATACATTGTTGCATTTGACAAGGTTTTTTTGGCTTATATCAAACTGGCAAATATCATCCTGACTGAAGTATATTACATCAGTATTATCCCTACAATAAAATAGTGGCATGGTGTTAAAGACAGCATCATCTTTCTTCATGCTTTAATGAGATCAAATAACAGTTAAAAGTAGGTTAAAAAGGAAGCAGTAACAAATCTGTCTTGCAAATCTTTCTGAAAGGGATTGGAAAATGAGGCTACCCAGGTAAGAAAAGAGAAAGGAATAAGCTGCAAAGGAGTTGAACCTACCAACAACAGCAGAAAATGCCCATCACTAGAGCAGTCTTTATTTAGGTCTCACAGCAATAAACACCAGTTTAGCATTCTGCCCAAAGACTTACAGGAAGCCTTTTTCTTGGTGTAGGACTCCAGACTGTGACACTGTTAACACTGAGTTGAACAAAAACTCAAATTGTGTTCAAGTGGCAAATCAGAGAACTCGGAATTGCACATCTCTGATAGTACAGGGTTTGCATTTACACACAAGCCTACACATCACAGCACATCTGTCAATGCCAGTGATTCCATTTGGGATATATCAGATTTTTTTCCTCATGATTGTGGATTCTCCAGCAACTCTACTGAGTCTGAAATATGTCAGTATTAGAGAAGAGACAATAAAAACCTTTTTACACTTCAATATTTATTAATTCTCTAGCAGTTTTTTTGCTATATATGTAGTACTAGTGTAACAAAATTCCTGATAATTCTGTCTCATGCAGGTAACTTAAATGAGGAGTTAGCACTATCTAAACTGATGAACCTACCACTAGGGGGTTACTGAGGAGTCTACAAGACAGGTATTTTCTGCAGCAACAACAACTAGGTGGGTATGCACAGAACACAAGTCAGGCTCAGCTGAATGTACCTGGCTGGACCTAAGGACAGCACAGCCTTCAGAAGGACTGGAGGGGCAACATCCTTTGACCTAAACAGACTTGCCATTATTGTTTAGGAGGACTTGAATGGAGTTAGAGACATGTTGGAAACTATTGTTATGAGAGATGGTGTATCTGTAGTTACTCAAATAGTTTAGCTTTTTCTACTTAAAGTTGCTGTGATTTGTGTTCTCTTTTTGACATAGTAAAATATTTTACTCTACCCAAACTGCTATTGTTTAGGTCACAACAGAGATGCTTAGAGCATACTGTACCTTTCTGTACAAAGATTGCTGATAGACTGCTGCTATTCCTTCTCTGCAATTCCTTGGTGAATACTTTTTCATCAATAGCAACTATGAAAACAAACTCTCAAGAGTCCAAATTTTTAAAAAATATATTACAGGAAAAACTGTAAATCTACTTGTAAATCACTTATTCTTTTCTCCTACAATTCCCACAGGTTTCAAAACATAATAATTATAAATGTAGTTATTAAAATAATAACAAGAGTTGTGATAGTCTTTTGTTGTACTGGGCATTTCTCTTTTTTAACTGAGATACATTCTAATAGAAATACCACAGTACGAACCAGATAATTTCAATTAAAAAACAAAATGCAAACTATTCAGTCCAATGTTAGAGCATGTGTATGTGTGTATAATACCATAAAAGTAGTCACACATTAGAGGTATATAATTGAAACAGCATTTTCTTTCATGAACCTGCTATTACTGAGGCAGTGACAAGGTTTCCATTTCTTTGTTTTTTGAGCTCTTTAAAGAATGGCTATTGCCACATTATGTAAACCTAAATACTGTACAAGCAGAAGCTTGTTGGTATCAGGTAAGGAATAATACTAGTAGTGCAAACAGCTGCAGAGACAATTCCTCCAGTTTTGGGGTGAACCAGCTATATAACACTGAAAGAGGATAGGCTTCTTCTTCAAACCCACATTCATGTGTGTTTCTCCACTCAGCCATACATCCTTCTCCATCTTGGTCTTCTTTTTACAAGGGTACTTGGGGGACAACCACCAGCTCATGTGATATTTATCATATGAAAGATTTCTTGACTCTTTTCCTACTTAATATCATCAATGTTTTAGAACAAGTCAAGGAACGATAAATACCTCAAGCATCAGGAAAGTGACAATAATACTGACTTAGTATCTTTAGTAAAAAGTGAAACATTCTCTCCTGAGATATAAATCAAGGGAGGAACAGGAATGATGAACCTAACACTGTACCATTATTTGATCATCATGCACCTCAGCTGAGCAGATGGGAAAGAACAAGTGTTTATTGCCCTCTGCTCATCCAAAGCTATGACAGGCAGTTTATTTAGCTAAGTGCTTGGCATATCAGTATGCTGTCAGAGCAGTTCTCAATGTGCTGTCCCCCTTTAGCTTATTTCTTTAAAAGAAAAAAAAAAACAAAAGAATAAAAAGGAAGAAAAATCTCAGCAGGTTAATGGTTAACCCTCATCTTCTCTCAGCTCTGTGGGTAGAAATTTGTATTGCTGTTGGCGGATCTGAGCCAGTTTTTTCCTTGCCTCTTCCAGCTCCCTCTCCTTCTTCAGCATTTCTTCTTGGGCTGCAATAATCTAGAAAACAGAAGCAGCAAGGGATACTGTCTGTAAAATAATATTTTATTCTCTATGACACCACAGTTACAGGTGGCCCATGTGAGCATTCTCCAGAGAAGCACCTAATTTCAATGACTTCATCAGGAATTGCTCAAATTTTTCCAGATGTCAGGACTAGGCCACCAAGTAAAGCATTGTATTCCCACTTGTTTCTTAAAAAGGACTAAAAAAAAAGAGAAAAACAATCTACCACCATAGTTTTATCACGCATCCATGATGAATTTTACAGCTCTGCATTCTCCCAGCATTCAGCACGGTGTGGGTTTAGAACATGTAGAATAAGCACCGTGTCTTAACATAATGTCTGAGTAACAGTAAAATTGAACATTCCTTCCTGCAGGTATTCACAGTATTTTCCTGCATCTCAGAATACCAAAATAAAAATGACAGTAGTACAGACATGCAGGAATAATGAAGTCCAGTATCTTTTAAGTAGCAAGTAGAGTATATGATGTACTTCATTCATTATAAGGAATCTAGAAGTTGGTACCTCAGAGCCTTGAATTCTACTTTTAAATATTGTTATTATTTCCCAATAATTATTATGGCCACAGTAACAAAACATCATTGGTTTTTATCTCTCATTCTCTGTTTCTTTGCTTAAATAAATATGTGCAAAATCATAGTTTCATTAAGATTTGGGAATTTAAGATTCCAATACTTTAAGATTCCAATACTTTAAGATTTAAAGTACATAAGAGAATTCTGAAAAGATCCATTCATTTAATCAGAACAGAACTAAAAGCAATTGCACAATGGTAACTGCTATTACAGCAAATGCTCAGTGAAGAAGTGCAGATAATATGTAGGACATCACTGTGCTCTTATGTCAGGGGTTCCACAATTATGAGGCATCAAGTAATTTATCATAGATTTCTCAATAGACTTGTCCAGTTTGCAGTGCAGCAGGTGGACTTTGTAACACTGCTCATTTCTGTGATGGTTTTTCCCAGCTTTATTTCTGAAGTGATTGTACCAACCTGAGCAATGCCACCCACAAACTTTGTTTTGACCACAACGTCATCATCCTCTGCTTTTCCAAATGCTGCTTTTTGGGCTGCCCTGACAAGATTGTCTGATGCACGCTTGACAGCATTTCCTGCAGCCTTTGAGAAAGAGAAGAAATTCAGTAATAAGGAATTACATAACTAACATGGATTTGTCTTAACATCAAAACAAACATCTTTGCTTGACTGCACAGGAAAGGTATGGGGTTTTTTTCCCCCAGTGAAAAGCAAATTAATCTTTGAAAATCATTGGTACAGAGAGAACAAAATTCCTTTGTTTAAGAAGCTGAAAGCTGGAGAAGTCACAAATGAGATTTTTTTTCCTACAGTTTGAAATAAAGCAGTGGATGAAATTACAAGTTATATTATGCTGATCAGACTTTTTTTTTTAGAAGAAACTAAAACTAAAAGCTAGTGTATAAATATATTATAAAACAAGTAAGTTTTTATATTAATGGACTTTAATCAAGGCAAGTTAGCAACTTAAACAGCCATAGTCATTTCACATTTAAACTTTTATTTCCTAAAAATTCTCAGATTTCTAAAGAGAAACAGACAAACATTTGGAATACATCTTTTGTTGTCTAAACTGGATACTGCCAGCAGCCCAAAGCAGCCTGCTCCCACATGGTAGAGACACACTGGCACAAGGAAGGGAAGCCACAGCTTCCAACCTTCCATCCTTCCTAGGAAGGACCAGCTCTGAACTTGTCCCCCTGCCTTTCCCCGGTCCTATCCCATATTTCCAGCTGCATCTCGCTTTCAGGTCTTCCTCACTGAAATGACCCAAGCATAAATTATTTGAAATTTGCTCTGCTCAGTCTGGAGCTCATCCAGAAAGAATGGAAACATTTCCAATTGTTTCATTAAGTTTTGGAAGATTCTGTAACAGTTAATTCCAAATTTACATTCATGGGAAATGCAGTTCAAATTGGGGTATGAAGGAAAAAAACCAAGACACTCAAAGTCCTGAATCCAAATACCTGAAGGCAGCTATGTAAAACATTTTTGCTGGGGGCAAAGCCAGCTGAAAAGTCTCAGTAGTTTTGGCATGTCCACCAGTAAAAATATTTAGTAGACATCAACTCACTGTTTTTGCTATGATAAAGGACATGATTTCCAAGTGCAAACTGCTCTTCCTTTCATTATTCATTCTGGGACTAAAATGAAGCTTGGTAAAATGGCAAAGTTCAATTTCAGTCCATGCTTGGGCTTGTTTCCTTTTCACATTCCCTTCCAATTTCTCACATTCAATGTCTACTTAATAATATTTGCCCACAATGACTGAGAACCTCGAATTTCCTATCAGAGCTGAGAAAAGTCTCTAGTAGTTGAATTTTTCCTGTTTCTATTGTTTGTTCTGCATTTAAAATTCCTTCGGACCCATCTTGGCACCTAGATATTACAGAGCAAATTGCACTATTCCAGTTACTGCCACCTTCCCCACACCCCTTTGGCAATGTCAATCTACATGGATTCACTATAAAGCAGGAAAACCATCTCAGCCCTATAACTGCCCTATGACATACCACTGTTTTTCTGTAGAAACAAATAGATTTTTTGCACATTCATATATTTTTTTGCTCCTAAATATTTAAACCATTTTTCTACTTTGAAAAAAATGATGACATCAGTTCCTCATGCTCAGACAGATACTGAGCCATATGTATTTTTGTTGAATTTGATTCTGCTGAGCCATACATGGACTGTTGCACTAAGTGTCTGTTAGTAGCAGCTGAGCAAGTACAAGAAAAAGGGAAATTTTCGTTGTTCACCAAAGGTGATATAAAAAAAGCAGCTGAAATAGTAAATAGTTTTACGTTCCAGGCTGAGCCTGCAGGGCATGATGTCAGAGAATGCCATAGTAATTTCAAAAATTATCATCCTCAAACAAAACTTCCAAAGATGTTGAATTTTACCCATCAAAACAGAGTGTTAATTCAGCAGCAGTTCAGAGAAGCTCAACATGAAGTGGATGTGTAACATAAAAGGGAACCAAGTTTTACGTAAAGAAGCTCACTCAGAATTCAGTTGAGATGTTGCTTTAGATTCTCCTCTTATTTTTGTCTAACAACGATTCTCCATTTTAGAAATGCTCTATCTACACCTGCCATCTCTTGACTCCTGGAACCAAAGGAAGTCTGACCACAATCCAGGCTAGCACTTAGAGAAATACTTCATTGAACACATGCATAATCTTGGAGTGCTGAAACAGTGTTTACACAGCACTACCATGGCTTTTCAGTCATTAACAAACACAAGTACCTGTAGCCTCCTCATGGCTTCAGAGTCATGATCAGCCTTCACTTTGCAAGCCACAAGCAACTGTGCTGTAGAAGCTGCTACTTGTTTGGCAGATGAAATGAGTTTCTCCTCACTAGCATGGCCTTGAACCGAGGCATTTGCTGCTTCACAGAGATTGCTGGTTGCAGCTGCCACCATTCGGGCCTAGAAGGCAGTAAAAAAAAGTCACTGCGTATTCTCACAGAACATTATTTCTTCAGAGAATGTGCCAGTTTTCTCAAGACAAGTAGTTACTCACAGCAGAAATAAGTCCCTGAGACCACTGTCCATCATCAGCTGCATTTGCAGGGATTGCTCCAACCTAAAAAAACAGTTCAGAGATGGCTTACAAGAAAACAGAAAATACAACTGCTTTGTCTCAGAATTAGACAAGCAGTAATCCATGAAAATGGAAACACCTGTACCTGTGACTGCCCAGCACATTCAAAAGCAGAAAATCCAACTGGAAGTCAGAGTAACTGTGCTTCCAGCACACATCTGCCTCTCAGGAAGTGTCCAACTTACTGTTCTGCTTCAGCTGTCCCATTCTTGGAACACACAGAAGTAATTACCAGAATAACCAGTAATTAGCAGACTACTGGGTTGAAGCCACAGCCGAAGCAACAGCTGAAGCAGCAGTTCCTTAAGTCCCAGGCTTTAAAATAACTTACTTCTCTCTCCATAATACGTTTGAATTTACATTATTCTTTCATCTCTTCTGATTTGAGCACTGTGGGAAGGTACAGATCAGAAAGCCCCACAGGGAAGCCCCCTAAGAGCCTTCATGCCTAATAATGGCACCTTAGGAGAGCAGCCCACTTTTTTGCATGGCTTTTCCACTGAAGTGTTCATTGCATCAGCAGTACCAGCAACAATTTGGAAACAATTTTCTTCCCATATTAGATGAAAGCAATGAAACTCTAGAGTTGGTTGCCAGACCCACATGCCTGAGTCTGTGTGGTTTTTGGAGAGAAACTGAAAGATGTGAAATGTAAACATGGTCCAAAAACTTGTGTTTTAAAAGAAATGGAAACAGGCATTTGTGCATATTGAGAATTCCAGGGAATGAAATCAAATCATTAAGTGCAGCATCAACATAAACAGAAGATACGTTCTCTCATAGCTATGGTGACACTTCTTTGTAACTAAAAAACAAAAAATCAGTTATACAAAAAACCCCCACTAGGTCCCTAAAGTATTTAGGTTTCAAGTTTTTCTTGCCTCATCATCCCCTGAACTGGTATTTTTAAGCAGACCACAGATGAAGTGCTTGTTGGTCGTGTTAGAAACAAAAGGACAAGCTTCCCAGAATCCAGGCTGAAGCAGACAGCATACCCTGATTGTGGGATCCATGACAGAGCCTGCTCCAAGTTAAGATAAATTTTTCTCACAGACAACATACCTGGTTGATATTTAGATTTTATCTTTTATAGTATACTGACTGTGAAAAATAGTGATGGACATGAAATGATTTACAAAATCTCAATTCTGATCACACCAAAAGGATGCCACATGTTGTAAACACCCCTTCCACTAATTCCAACAATAACTACAAGCATGGCCACTTAAATGTCCTGAATTGACACGCAGGCCTGTGTCCCCATTGAATCACAAGACACTGAGGGCACAGTTACTGAGGCTTTTTGCTGTTCTGGTCCAGAGCAGTATTGTACATGGTGACATTTGGGGATCCCCAAACTGTTGTGTGGGACTATACATTGCCAGCTTGAATCACAGATCTTCATGAAGTGAAAAAACCCCCATAGTAAAACTCCCCACAAGTGAATAATTTGAAGAGCGAAGCACTTGATTACACTTGTGAAGTTTAAATAAACATAACTGTGGGATTTTTTAAAACAGAACCAGGTCTGGGCCATGTATTGTGATGAGCAGTGAACAATTTACATTTTCATTCATCATTCCCAAGCTTCTTTCCTACTGTTTTTAACAGAACCTTTAGAAGACTAGATTCAATTTCGATGCTTTCCCCCACTAGTGTTGCTACATGTCCTGTTTACCCACCTTTCCCTGAGCCACCAGTTCCCTCTGGGCTGCTGAAGCTGACTTCACGAGGGCACTGGTAGCAGCTGCAATGGATTTAGCTGCTTCCAGAATCTGTTCTTCAAAATCCAGAGTCTCATCTGCTTGCTATAACCAAGAAAAAACAATGTTACACATTCACCTGAAAGCAGTTATACTTTCAAGACTGAGGACATGTACAAAGACAAGAAGATTCTGGAACACTTCAGTAAGGTCAGTAAGACTGATAACATTATTTTCTGCAAAGGAGTTTTGTGTGGACTAAAGCTGGGAGTCAACATAAAGTAAGTATTAGCTTGCCCTTGTGCCTGCTCACACTGAAACAGAGCATCACACAAGATACTTAAACAAAGCCATCAGCTTTCTAATGGATTACCTCCACTAGAGCTACTCTAAATTACATTCAGAAAAGTGCAGGTCTAAAAAGAAATTGATTTTCCTATCAAGATTATCTCTGTAGTACTATAATAGTGGCTTCCAAGATTGCTAAACTAGGGAAAGCATTCTCTAAATACTTAAAGACTTCAGGCATTGAAAAAAAACAATGATAAATATGTGTTGTCTCATTTACCTGCACTAAGGAATGTAAAGTAGATACCAAGCAAGAGCATACATTTAACAACTTTCAGTAAGAGCTGTCATTGCACAGAAAGCAGTTTTGTGCAGCAGTCCAGTTCAGTGATCTTGGAGACAGGAAGTTCCAAAGGTCTGTCTGGAACACTTCAGTCATCCAAGTATGTCTTCCAACAAGCATGTGCAAAACCTCCTAATGAGGTTTCTTACTATTTAAAATGCAAATTTATTGTTCTAGAAAAACTTTCCCGACTTTCAAATAATTTAAACAAATATTGAAAACATTTGTCCATCTAAGCATGCTTACTAGCTTTTGAACAGTTAACAAAATAGATAGAGATGAACAGATATTGTTATTTTAAACAGAACCAGGCCTGGGCCTTATATTCTAATAGTTTTTAATACAGAATATTCCAACAGAATGTACTTTGTGATCTAATCACAAGCCTACTGGAATCCAAGGCTGTATGACAAGTAGGGCTAGTGGCTACAGTATCAGGAAATCCTACTTTGTGAGAGATAAGGTTTTTGAAATACAGGTTTATTCTAACTACAACTGCAACGCTCTTGTGTCACACAACTAACTTTAGAACACCAGCCAGGTGGGCCATGAGTTAAAAAATTGGGCACTTCATTTCCAAGTCTAAGCACACCCATCTAAATTTAAGTCAGGTTTAGTTCTCCTGTTACTGCAATTTGATGAAATAGTTCAATTATAAAATAATAAAGGATAATGATAAGTAATTACAAAGTGACCCATCAAGCAGCACTCAGTCCTACAGCACTTCACATAACTGTCACATAAAAGTCCAGGATATGAAACAATAGCATCCACAGACACCAGAAAAACTGAATCATCTGAAAATCAAAACTAATGTGTAGATCTTTAAAGATGTTTGGCACTTTAAAGTTTTTCTGGTTTTTTCTTTCTTTAAGAAAAGCCACCTAATCCATGGAAAAATATTTGTCTTGCCTTATTATTGGGATATTCCCATTAACTAAAGTATATGTCTTTGTAATAAAAGAAATTGCTTTGAAAAGTGAGCAAGTCATGTTCCACGTAAAATGTTGGCAGTGCTTGCAATGTCACATCATGACCATTATTATACCAAAGTACAATCGCATTGGCCCTCTACAGGCCTCAAGTCTTATTTATGAAACTCTTATTCAATCACGACATTGGCAGAGTGATTAAATGGAATCCAGCAGAGTCTGTAGAATTATTGTCCTTATTAAAACAGATGTATTATTGACTTTGATTTGACTAAAGACTGAAACAGAAATATCAACAAAAATAGCACTGACTGACAGTAAATTTAGCAGTGTTATTGCCCTTTTACTTTTGTCCAAGACTTCTTGCTATCAAGTTTTTAAATTCTCATTTCCAACATAAAATATATCATGTGCATTACTCTTTATATGTCAGCACTGTCAGGAATTCAAACTTAACAAGTGAGAACTTCAATATCTGCTTATATATTACAAAGGAGGTGTCAATTTTTGTTGACATTTAATAAAATGCTCATGGCCATAGTGTGATCTATTGGACAGCTGTGTATGTACCCAAATGGGATTCAATTTGGGAAAAAACAGCCACCAAAAAGATGCTGAACAAAAGCAGTTGTTTAAACTCAGTTCAGGGTAATGAGTGGACTAAATATTACACACAAGTCCTAAGCAAAAATTACTGCTTTTCAAAGAGAATGCCAAGAAATGAAAGCTCGCATTATCAAGAGTGCCATTGTACAATGGTGGGATTAACTTCCACCGTGGAGCAGCAGGTGAAGCTCAACAGGAAAACAGACAGCTAAACCTTAGTATCTCATCTGGTTACACATTTTTTCTCCCGTTTATCAAATCACTTTCTTTACAATTATATTGAAATCCTGGGCTTGGGAGATCAAGCCATACATCAAGGTCCTCAAACTTCCAAGTCTTGCATTTTCTGACATCCCACAACTTCTTTTACTTCTGAAAAAAAAAACTCTCTTGACAGTTGATCCCTTCTGTGAAGAATTTATTTTTGTAGCAGCCTTACACAGTACTCAAACTATTGATTACGTGATGGCTTTTCATCTTTTCTAACAAATCCTCCTTTTCTATGGTTTTCCCTTCACCCTTCTCAGGTGTGACATGCATCTAAGGGTTGGATATTCAATGGGGGAGGCACAATGCTCAGCCAGCACTGTGGGTGTGTTACTGCCAGTGCTCTCCCAAGAGCATTCCTTAGCAATAAGGACAGGAAGCAGCATAAGACTGAGCACATTAAAATGCCCTACAAGAAAAGTAATTATTCCACCATTCCCATTGTTAAAAGAGTGTGTCTCCTGGACTGTCTTAAGTTCACCCTCATAAACAGTACCCTCATAACGTGTCAGTTCACAGCCTTCATGAGTAAGGTTGAGAGCAGTGATATGATACATGGCAGAAAATATCCCATTGTGAGATTTTAGAATGGGTTTCTTTAGAAAACCAGATCTATGAGACAAGTAATTAGCTTCTCTTTCCTCAAGCAGCCCCCATGAAGATCAGCATCGCATTTTCCTCAAGCCTGAACTAATATGCTGTCATTAACCATGTACAGCCATAAATGGATTGGAAAATGAAGCCTCCAGAACAGACAAACATTAGGCTCACTATAAAATCTTTAGAATGGAATATCCTTAACATGTTGATTATGCCATTGAAAACAAAACAAAAAAGCTGGGTTTTCATAGTGTATTTTAACCATTTTTCTACAGCATCTCCATTATTAGGGGTAGCATAAATATAGTCAGGGTAAATAGTCAAAACAAATGAGCCCCCAATCTCATTGCAAAACAGTAGCAAAAATTACAAAAGACAAACCATTTTATTTTCAAGCACCTCTAATCTACTTTATAATGAGCAAACCAATATGAGTAAGTTACTGCACTGAGCCATGGAAAGCACAATAACCATTTCAGTGAAAGTCAGTTCTTGGCACAGCTGCTGCTCACTGTCACAAAGAGCCCTACACAACTTTGAAATCTCTCCAATAGCAACTTTACTGATAAAGGAGCACTCCATGTATGTATTTTATACCAGATTAGATTAGGAGTCTACAGGAAGTCTTCTAAACCTGCTTGTGAGTGACTGTACTCCTTCACATTGCCTTCTACTATGTTAAAACCCCCGGAGACAGGGCAGGACACTGTAGGAATATGTTTGATATATAGTTGGATTAAATAACAACCTAATATATCAAACATATCACACAGAGTCCTGCAGAAAAAGGCATCCAGGTTTGATTCATCTTGGGTTAAAAAAAACAAAGGACCAACTGCTGAAAGCTACCAGCAGGGAACTCTTACTGACTACAAGACACCCGTGTCTGGAGGCAGAGGCCTGCACGGAAGCATGAAGAACAGACAGAACAGGGGAGGGACAGCAATGCTCTCTCCTGTTGTACCTCGTCTACCATAACTTTTTACTTAAAAGTGTTTTTTTCCCAAGTATTAGCACAAAGATTTTATTAGGCAAAATAGTTTTCTTCTTCAGAAAATTACTAGTTTTGGGGGTTGTTATTTTACAGGAAGTAGCATATTTGCATGACAGAAGGAATGTGTGTCTGCATTGCAATACAACTGACTCTCCAAATGGAAAACTGAAAAAGTAAGAGTCCACATTCAGGAAAAATAATTGTACTGAAAGGTAACATGACAGCCAACTCCTGCTTAATGAACCATAAAGATCTCATTGCTTCTCAGGTAATTTCCCACCTTGAACAATGCAAGGAGAACACTGAACAGATTTTGTGTTACACACAGTAGTAACAACAGCTGCTCAGGACAGTCCTCAAAGTTCTTCCAAGATATGAGCTCAGAAAACATACAGATATTTATAGGGTGTCAGTGGGGCTGTGGACTAGTGGACTAAGCATTTTGGGAGCACATTCACCTGCAGCCAAACAACCAGGATTTAAAGCAAACAAAATAAGCATTGTACAATAAAGTACGGGCAGCAGCTAGCAGGACTGTTTCTCATTAGAAATTGTTCTCTGGGTTAAGATGACTCCCAGTAGCAGAAAATTAAGATGTCTCATGCTATTTGTCTCAGTTTTAAGACATCAAAGGGGGTATGATAGGTGCAAAAATATGAAGAGGAAACAAGGAAAAGAAGAAATAAAAAAATCCAAAAGGTAAAAAAAAAAAAAGAAGATGGTGGAACAAATGAGAAGAAACCCTACTTCAACTATTGGGCGGTTTTTTAGAGATAAAAGACAAACTGGAACACAAAGACCAAAATTTCAAGCTTAAATAAAATTACTCCCACTCCCTGCACCAATAAAAAAACTTTGTCAAAAAAACAATAGAGAATCAGCCACCAACTTGTAATGAATGAAGGAGATGATGGATTTCCTGCAAGTAGACATTCTAAAATTACCAACTGAGGACTCCTCTGCAAGTTCATCTGATGATGATTGCTGTCAACCAAAGCAAGATATTGTCTAGATAGTCTGTTCCATTGCAGAAAACCCCTATTCCTGCCTTTCACAGACTGAGCAGAAGACAAAGCAGCCTTACCTAGTCTAAGTATTCCTACTGCAACACTGTGTATGTTGTCAAAGATGGGCATTAGAAACACAGAGCCTGTTCACCACAGGAAATCCTACTCTGGGAGGATACAAGCTACAAGTCTGCAGCAGAAAAAGTGCTATTTGAGCCACTCTGTGATCTTCCTAGTACCTTTTGATGTGGATTATAATCTTTATTGTGAAATAGATTAAACATCTGAAAAGGATGCGAAGGCCGCTGAAATCCCAAATCAAACAGTTGGGTATGAATTTTAGTTTTGGAAAATGACAAACCAGCAAGTCACAAGCAGACTGGATACTCAAATTAACATGTTAAATGATGAGCAGGTGTGAGAACTGTATTCACTGGGAAATTACAATGACCCTGGAGGGGCTTAGATGTTGGAAGGAAACTGCTCCATGGTTACCAGGCAACACACATGTGCTATTGTGCAGTGACTGTATAGAAAAGGTGATGGAGGACTTTTCCACTCCTCAGACTCAGCCTGTGGAATCTCATTATAAAGGACCATTTTTCTTTATAAACAAAATGGATGTACTCATTAAAAAATGCAGACAAAGAGCATTTCTTTTTCATGAGCTAATTTATTCCTATCACTAAACAGAGGGTGGGGGGTGGGAGGTCCTCAAAGGCTGAAGCTTCCAAGAACTATTTCATCTGATGCTCCTAAATAACAAAATACTACCCTGCACCAATACAATCATCCAACACTGAATGAATGGTCTTGAAGCTCTGCTTTTTAGAAAGAGTTCTCATTAGCTTTGAAAACAGATTTGTACCTACAAAGCAGCAAGCAAATGAGGAAAATAGATACATAGTCCTTTGCTGAAGTCAATTACACAGCCAAAACATGTTTTTCATTTTAAAGAGATGCAATATAGTAATTTCTACTAAAATCTGCCTGTTAACACCAGCAAATGGTAGGCAATTCTCTGGGATCCACCAGTTTAATATATTCCCTCTGTACTGCACATGAAAATAGTTGGCTTAATTTTATATCTTCAGAGACACATTTGAAATGTCCTGGTAACATGCAACACTACTTGATATCATAATGAGCTGTAATTTAATTTCCTTCAGGAAAATTAAGCAGAAATGATCATACAATGTATCTGATTCTGTACTGAAACAGCTACTCTCTAAGCATGGCATAAAATGCTGGTTTTAGTCTTAGAAAATCCTACAGGTCATTTACATTCTCTTGAATCCCAACTGTGTTTCTGCTGCTTTCTCCTGCTATACTACACAAATTCAGATGTGAACAAAGGGTCTTCAAAAGAAAGCAAGTAAGAATGACTGCACAGCAGTAAAATATGTTTGGAAACAGAAAGGTAAATAATCAACAGTAATGATGCCATAACTCTTACAAGCATTTCTAACATTTGGCTCCTCTTCCTTTGCTTGCTTATGGCTGGTGCTTGACTCATTCCCTGAAAAACACCTTTTTACCCTCTACCCTCAGGGGTAAATGCCCTCCAGAGCAGTGTTTTGTGGCACTTAGACTAATGCAAGGTTTGATTGTTTACACCATTATTGTGGCTAGCAGCAAAGTGCATCCTCTGCCTTGTTAACCTCAAACAAACACTGGGGATGGACACTCACCTTGGGCTTGGCTCTTGGTTTCAGCTGCTCTAACTTCTTTGCTGCAGCCTCAATTGATGCTGCAGCCCCTAGTAGCTCTGTCTCTGCAATGACTGTTGGGTCTTCTGGATCCACCCACTCTGTCCCTGAAATTAATGGAGATGGAGACAATAACTTGAGTGTCACTGTGAGCTGCCACTCAAACAGGGGGAATTGCAATCACACCTCAAGTGTCCAGTACAGAATGTACACCACAGAAAGCTGATTTTAGTGCCATAATGGCAGGAAACCAGTGGTTTATGTCACAGAGAAAACTGTAAAGAAGAGGGGGAAAGAAGTATTTAGTAGGATTATTCTTCCATGAAAGTAACTTAATAATTGTGTAAGCAAAGAAGCTTCAAAAAGGGATACCGTCCATACTGGCAACAAAAGCAGCTGTCACTCAGCTTGTGTTTATCAGAGGTCTTACTCAGATGATTCCTAACTTGACCAATGTACCATAGGGTACATTGAGAAGTCTGACACAGTGGTATAGAGAACAGGCTACAGCCAACACAGTCACCCCCAGCACACTTTGCAGTCATCCCCTGCACAGGCCTGGCAGTCTGTTTGCTGGCATTGGTTGGGGATGAAGTTAGCACTGGCTGAAGGAAGCACACTTTTGGCAGTGTGTGTCTAACGGTGATCTAGAAAAGGCCAGAGCAGTTTCTGTATCACATCTGAAGGGCAACTCTTTTTTTGACTTTTTGGTGCTTCCCTTTTTTCAAAGAAATTTTTTAGAGCCACAAAACAAATACTTGTCTGGAAGTGGTTTCAGATTTTTGGAAGTTGTCAGTGCAGTATTATTTTTGATTTCCTAACACTATTCCCTGAATTACAAGATTCAGAAAGCATCCATATTCTGGACTGAGGGAAAAAACGAAACAGCCAGAAGAAGTTCATAAGGGCATGGTCTAAAAACCATTTCTCAGCTCAAATGCTGTACAGGATGAAGACATTCTATATAAAACCCTAATACTGGCAGATAAACAAGGAAAAAAAAAAAGGCAGCAAGTATAAATACAGTCAACTTCATATTTGTAAAATGTAGCAGTTCCTCTTCAAAAAAAAAGGCATTTCACAAAGGTTAAAACCTTTACATGCTAAATTTGTTAGGAGACAATTTTGTTGTGTACCTATAAATGAAAATGAGGAAAGAAATTTGTGAATGGTTAAAAAAACATTTTACTTCCCACAAAAAAAAAGCTTCTAAAGTGAATAAAGACAAAGTCTAAAAGCAGCAAGTGAAAAAAGAAATAAGTGCTTTTTTATTTTAATGAATATGAATTAAAATGCAAAAATCACCATAAACAAATAAATGTGTCCAAAGATGAGAATAATATGAAGATTTTTAAAAAGACCTAAGGGAATAGAAGAAATCTGATATTGGCTTGCCTTGTTAGCAAATGGAAACCAAAATTTTGAAATAAAAAAGAGAATGCAGGAAAAGCTGAAGAATTCAATAAAGCTACTTGAACAGGGAAATAGCATAATGTAGATCACTGTTCTATGAAAAAGAGTAACTACATTAAGAGATAAGGAGGGAAGGAAGAGAGAAATAATGGATTCCCATATATGAAAATTGCTTATAATTCAGATTCATTTCCAAGGATCATGTAGTGATAACAGCAGGAAATAACTGAGAAGACCCTGCAGTGTATCTCACACAGAATATCAGATCATTATGTCCAGAGTAATGAGCACACCACACTGGCAGTCCACCTTCCCAACTCACCCTTCATTGCTTCTGCTGACTGGATAAGCTCTGTGACAGCACTTGCAACCCGCTTGGAGAAAGAGGCCAGCTGATGCTTTAGCTCTGGAGTTGCTTTTTGAAGAATCTAGAGAAAGAGAATGCACATTATTAAGGATCCTAGAATGCTGGAATATTCCCAAGACACTCTAGTGATAAAGTTTTATTTTGTATTGCAATTGTCTGAGAGCCCAGTGAGAGAACTGTACCTGTCAGTGAAGCACTAGGAGCAAAGGCTTACACTACAGTGTTGGATGCACACCAGGAAAGGGGCACTGCTTTGCACAGCTACAGGAACTATGTTGTTGGAAGTTCTCAATCCTAAACCTAGGACACAATTATCTAAAATGGAGGCACATGTTTGAGTATCTGAGAGGAATATGCAGCTTTAGCACTCTGTTCTCAGCTATTTTGGTCATTATACTTATGCATCAGGCTCAGTCTTTTCTTGGAGAGAAGGTGATACTCAAGTACTGACAGACTGGTTCCTCCCTATTTCTGAGAGACAGAATTACAGAGTTCTGGAAGTGCCAGTTGCCTGTTCTGGAAAAAAATCTGCAGTGGTAAACACAATGGAAATGCCAAGACTCTCAAACAGAAGGAAAAGATAAACATCTCTGAACTGAATTTGTATCAAGTATTAAAACTGTGCTGCTTCAAATGAAAAGCACTAAGACACTCAGAGAGTGAAGTTGAATTCTTTCCCTGAACAGGAACAATTGCATTTTTAATTGCCATATTGTAAAGAAAAATGTTAAGTTCTGGAAATTTATGTATACTCAAAAGCTCCTTCTGAGAGAAGAGTGACAAACATAGAGTTTTAAGAGCAAAACAAATGGTTGAGTCATGAAAGTCACATCCAGGTGTGCATTTTCCTAATGTTTTCAAAAACTCCCCTGCAAGCCTCTCTAGGTGCACACTGAAAACAGATTGCATCTTTTTGCCAGAGTGTTGCCATATTGCAGTCAAATGCATAACCCATTTACTTTGACAGAACAAACTAAACCATGTTATTTTCCTAACTTTGCCTAGTGAGAACTCTGCCACACGAGGAATTCTCTCTCTCTCTGGAACTGCCATATCAAGGTATGTGTGTCTAGTCTCCTGTCAACAAGTTTCCAGAGTAATCACAAGTACATGAATCCTCAATAGATAAACAATCTGCAACACTAACAAAATATAACAACACAGTTATAACCAAAATATATACACCGCATAAAGTCTTATCATGGCAGAAACTGAGCACCAAGCATATCAAGAGTTATCTTCCAAATTATAAGCAAGAAGATCAAAATCAAAAATGTCACAAAACCACACAAATTTGGTCAGGACTGTAACAAAGACATGCCATTTTTTACTCCAGTAACTGTGACACTAGTACTATCAGTGGTAGTGTTGACAATGCTGGAACTGAAGAAACTGAGCAAATTTTAAAACCAGGCTCTTAAAGAACTGCTTTGTTTTAAAGCCAGTTTAGAACTGTCAGCAGAGTCTCAGCCCCATAGTCATGGACAGCCAAAGTGCCAGACTTCCCCTCAACTCAGCATGATAACACTGGGTAACACTGACCAGGATGGAGCATATGGATATGCAGGAGGGCAGGTCAGTCTTGAACCTTGCTAGTACAACTTACAAGGAGTTTTACTAAGATGTGCAGGCCATACAGCTGGAATTTAGCGTGTTCCTACCCCTAGCTAGGTGATTAGTGGAATAGTCCTTTGAGCAAACAAGTCACTTTTGTGCCCAAAGCAAGCTCTACACAAGTTAATACAATGGCTTGAGAAATTTTAGATACTGCATCTGATAACTCTTCCACTTAACAAGTATCATCTTCAAAGAAATATGGCTGTTGAATACCCCTTGGCACCCCTGTGTTGAGGCATCCATGCAAGCATCCTTAGCCTGACCACTGAGGGTACAACTGAACTGCCAGCTCTATCATAGGGTGCCAGATGGACCAATTAGAGATCCCTAGTCCCACGTGATCTGCATTTCTGGAGGTTATAAATTAATGAGATTGCAGATCTAGGGGTTCTAAACCACCAGAGTTTTCTAAGGCAGCCAACACTGGGGAAGGGGCAGGGGTGGTATGAGGGGGCACAACTTGCTCATGGCTTTAGGGCACTGAATGTATAAAGGCTTAAGGTAAGAAAGGCCTGCTACTTCAATAAAATGGAACATGCCTTTCTTACCTTAAGCCTCTTGACTTACGCAGAGAGAGAGAAATAAAATGAGCAAAAATTGATTCATGTTTTTCGTCTGTTCTGGCACTTAGTTTGAAACACATACTGCCAGTGTTCTAAGGGTCAAATCTGAAAAATTCCTCACAGTTCTCTAAACTAAAAATGGATCAGACATCTAATGCTAAATCATGTACTGCAATAAAGCTCTAAGAATTTCATTAGCAAGTTCCAATTTTTTTAAACTATTTTATCTGCTAGTGGCAAGCACAATTGTGACTGTACTTTTACTTTCTGTATAAATTTCAGCAAGTTGATGCAAATAACTACACATGCTCTGTTCTCAGCAGAAAAACTGATTTGGGTCTGCTAATCTGCAGTTAGTGGCTGCAAATTTCAGTTTCAGAGATTTCAATACGTCAGCTGAGAGCCACCTAAAAGAAATTGCTAGTCATCCATGAAGCTGATTGCTGATTTAAGTCTTCTTCAGAACTTCAATATCTCATAAATGTTCAATATCTCATAAAAGTTAGTTCAAACACATTTTATTGCTTCCAGCAAAAGTAATAGCAACAGAAGAACAAATATTATGTGATAATTAACATATTATGTGATAATTATGTATGTCAAGCAAAGCCCACTGACAGCAGGATTCATGAGTTTGAATTTGAGTGTAGAAGTTTTATGCAGAGCTTTGGGAGTGCCATGTCTGATGTGTTGGAGAGTTTTTTGTGAGGCAGTGCTGGCTGGGGATTTTGGGATAGCTTGGAGTAGGTGTGGCTGTGAGAGGCATGTAACAGTGCCTTCATAAAGATTGTGTAACCTCTTCAGTCTGGGGGACAGGCCTGTGCCTAATACATCTAGTGTTTATTGTGGGCTTACAAGAATGCTGAAATGTCTTATTTTAATTTCTTTGTCAGGGACCATTTTTAGGTTCATATTGCCTCCAGATCTGATCCAGAATGCAGCTCCATTTAAGTACTCCAGTATTCCTTCTGTCTCACAGTTTGAGCTGAAGTATTGAGTTTCCTTTAGCTTTCTCTGACAACAAAACTTCCTAACCTTGTGACAAACAGGTAAAAATGTGTCACTAGCAGTCACAATAGAAAGAGGGCAGGGAGATTACTCTCCTTGGAAGCAACCTAGTATATGCATGCAGCTGACTCCTTACCAGGAGAACATGCTCCAGGAGTTCCAAGTATCCCAGGGTACATTCTGTTCCAAAGCGCAGGGCTCTCTCCCGAACTTCTTCACTCACATCTGGGTGATATGATGCTTGCTGAGGAAGCAGAACAACATTAGTATCCAAAACAGCACCCACAAGAGAAGATCAGCACACAGAGATGGTGGAAAAGGAAGGGAGGAGATTTCTTTATAGTGTGCAAATGACATTTGAGCTTAAGGGCTGGCCATTTCTGTTGTAAGCAAACGGTGCTGGAAGAGCAGCAGAGCTCCAGTTCTGTAAAGGCTCATTAATGGTGTTAGCTTGACAGAGAGATTTAACACAGCAACAGCAGTGCTGGAACCATCTGCTTAAATACAGAGAGAAGCTGCAGCAGAGTCAGGTCTTTGTAAGGATTTCCACTAAATGTATTGTCTGGCATCTGACATAAGCCTGACTAATTCAACGATTTTATTTTTAATGAAAAGTGAAACCTGCAGCCTCTTCAAGCCTTGTACTTTCTACAATAAACTTCTAGGGAACTTTTTTATTGAGCAGAACTACCACTTGTTGCCAAGTGGAAATTCCCAAAACGCACAGCATCTCCTCTCACAGAACAGCTCCTTCCATTCCTGCAGCCTCTTATCTCCCGTTGAGATGGGGGATTATCTCACGGCTCACTTATTTTCGGCCCTTCCTGCAACCCGCAACATCCCGAGCCAGGGCGGGCGCTGGTCTCTGCGCTCCCTCTACAGGGAAGCTCGGGATGAGCAGAGAACGGAAAGAGCTCGCAGGAGCCACCTCCCCCTCCTCACCCCGCCAACATCCTGACTGAGGGGAAGGGAGATGGGAGGAACAGGACTGATGTTCCTCATCTTCAGTATACTTCAAACGAGCTGCCGAAGCAGCTTTGGTTTTTTTTTTTTTTTTTTTTTTTTTTTTTTTTTTTTTTTTTTTTTTTTTTTTTTTTTGTTTTTTTTTTTTTTTTTCCAAAAAAAACCAAATAGGGCAAAGCCCACCCCCGAGTGTTTCTTATGTATACATTGTAAAGCATCCTAAAATGTCTCTTCTGCGAATTCATGTTACTGTAACACGGGGAATTAGGGCAAGCATCTGTAGGAGGGAAATACAAAGTTTCTTCTGTGTTTTGCATATGTAGCCAAGACTGGTATCAGAGTATTTTGGGAGCATTTTAAGGTTCAGTATAAATTCTATATAATTCACAGCAGCCTGAAGAGGTGACAGAAATTGTTTTAGGAAGTCATTTTCATAACCCAGAAACATCCAAACAAGCATCTCATTACACTACACAAGTGGGGACTCGCAACAAGAAAGTCTCCTCCAGCCTTGGGCAGAAGGTCCACTCAAACATCTCAAACTGAAACGTGTCTGAAGAACCAGAACACACATTTGTTTCGTCATGCTGAGGCTTCCTTCACTATCAGACCTCATTTTCTCTCCACATGCTTTCCCAGCAGTGAGGCAGCCAGCACTACCTGCCTCTGGTACAACTCCTACCCCGTCAGCACCGCTGAGTGCTTGTGGAGAAAGGTGTTTGAGGGGCTGCTGTGATCTCCCCCCTGAGCTGTCTCTTCCCTGGCTGAACCACAGCAGGGCCTGTGCTCCAGCTGCCTCCAGTGCCACCAGTACTAAGAAAAGGTGAGAAGTTGTTTTCCTCAATCTACTGCCTATGGAATGATCTAAGGGATTGCTCACTTCCATTGCTTCCTATGGGTTTGATAGGCCTTTCATATCTGCTTCCTTTCCAACAGCAATCACTACAAATATTGATACTATGCAAAGGTTAATTACGGCACTATTTTATACAAACATCTAATAAAAAAAAGAAATTGTTATCTTAGGGCCTGCTCTAACACTCAATAAATGTAATTACAGCATTTCCATTGACTTTAATGAGAGTTGTCTCAGTACATCCCACAATAAGCATCCTTATTGTCTTTTGAAATAGCATCTGCTCATAAGAACTGAATTAGTAACGAGCACTGTAAATTCATCTATAGCAGACCAAGCACAGGCATTTACATAACTGTTAATTCAAACTCCTTATACTACTTGCCTTAGGCAACAGGCAATTAAATAGAACTTACATTCAAATTCCTGACACTGGGGAAGTCAGAGCTATGCTCTGTACAATTCTACCGTAGATCATATACATGCACTTCTGTCTTGGCCCAAAAACCATAAAAATGTGATGATCTGTCAGTGCTAATTCTACAGAGTAGCTTAATATCACTATAAAACCTCTCCGGTGTTTGTCAAATATCACAAAACCCGAGTCCCATTGCATCACACAGCTTTTAAAGCATAGTAAGGCTAAGACTGCCAGTTCCTATCCCCAAAATTCAAGCAATGTGGCTTATCATGGAAATGCCACATCCAGTAATCAATGTGCAGAATTACTAGCATAAGACTTATAAGACTCTGAGCAAAATTTGTAGAAACAGGATTTTCGAAATCAAGTCTGGTTAAAACTGCATTTAAAGTCTTCGTTAAGTGATACAGCTATTTTCTCACACCTATTAGAGAATACATAAAATTAGTATTCTTGGAGACTTTTATTCTTGTCTGTACAATAAATGATCTTGGTCTTAAGAAAGTAGACTAGATCTTAGGCCTTGGCACTGTATCATTACAGCAAGTAAAATGATCCCCCGCCCTTTTCCTTCTGTAGGCTCCTTTCTTTGTGAAAGCAATTCCCTGGGAGATCACAAAGGCTTTTCCAGCATCCCAGACCTCCACTGTTCCATCTGCAGGAAGCTTCATCCTGTCAGCCACTTACAATGTACAAACCACTCAAAATCATTAAATTAACTGGGAGCAAATGTAAACATAAAAACAGGAATGTTCATAAATAGATGTTTGAAAGTATGACCTGGGCTGTGCATGCATGGATGTGTTTTATAACGTTATTAAAACCAGAGGATTCTGTTCCTGAGAATTTGCTGCCTGTTTGGAAAGACAAATCAAAATCTGAAGCATGCAAAGTGGTCAAGAATTGTTATACACTAAAACACCAGCTACAGAACTAAGTCAATATAAAAAGTTTCATTCAATGGTTTTGTATAAAGGCAGTTCTAAATTAGAAGTTGCACTTTTGAAAGAGGATCATTTTTAAAACAAACATAACCCTTCTGTTTGGGCAGTATTAGACTAAAAATCACTCTGGGACTGATGTAGGCAGTTAGGATTTGACCAGGTATTGAAAATCAGGCGCCACACAGAGAGCACCATTATTTCACTGTCACCTTCCACATGGAAAGGCAAAAGTAAATAACTATGATTTACAGGAAAAGGCAGTTTACTACTACAGTCACTACTGAAAATCAAAAGGAATGAGATCTTCATCATCCCATTTTTAAATCATTTATGCCTAGATTTTTTTAATCATCAGAACAAGGCCAAATGGCTTAACAGTCATTTATGTAGCATACAATGTAGAAAATAAAGTTACATTATTTTTATAGGGCTACAGCTGTTTTAATAAAAAAATTGCACTAAAAATTGCACACATTTTTGAAAAGCACAAAAGAAATTGACAAAACCAACAGACTGAGTTGGGGGAAAAGAACTACTAAAGATAGATCAGAGTGATTTCTTTCACCAATCCTTTCACTATTCTAGGAATATTGAAATTATATTTGCGACCACAGGAATATTTGTATATTATACTACTTGCACAAATTGTTTGTCCTCTGATTGGAAACCAGAAAATTTCAGCTCAAATAGAATTCCTTATTTTCATAAAAAGAAAACAGTGAATATTAGTGCTGGGGTTTTTTTGTGTGCATGGCACAAAAAAATCCTTTCTGGGAGAGGTTCCCTTAAAATGATCTTAACTTTCTCATATGAAAAGCAGAAAACTGAACAAAATATAAAATGTTCTCTGGATTTAGAGGCACACAAACACAAAAAGATCAATCTTAGGCAAGGAAGGGAATCTTTACCTTACAAGCTGTTAGCATGTCAGCTACTGCTTTGCGGCTCAGATTTGCTGTAGCAATCACATCCTCCTGCCTGCATGAGTTCCCAGCTGCAACAGCTTTGGCAGTTGCCATGGTGATTCCTTTCGTCATCCGGATTGATTCTTCAGGTGATGAGGTCTTTTCTGGAACCTCGCTCGACTGAAACACCTAAAAGTGAAAGCAGAAGGAAAGTCTGATACCAGTCAAGTCAAAGCAGAACAACCACAAGAAAGAGACAGCAAACGGAAGCAGCCTTTGAACAGCAGGAAATTAGAAACATATTTGGAGCACTTGGATATCATTCCTGCTTGTCATGGGCCTGGATCTGATAAGCCTGCTCACCTACAGACACCAGAAGGGAACAATAAGCGGAGGGAAGGAGACAATAAAAAAGGTTAACCCATTCATCTCATCTGCATTTAACTACCAACAAGATAGTTACAGGCAGCCGTTCAGAGCCTTACCAGATGAAAAGAATTACTGTTCCTTCCTTTCATTACATTCTTTTCTCATCCTGACTGCTGTTTAGGCTGGTCTGCTCACACGGGGAGATCTTTCCCCTGCAAAGGCTGGACCTACCAAGTGCTTGTTGACAGCACAGAGCAGTAGAGACTGAGAACATCACCACTAAAATATTCAAATGTGTCTTAAAAAAGCAGAGGTGGAGCGTTGTCTCTTAGGCTATATTTAGCCTCCCTTAGAAACCTGAAGATAGAATTTTGCAGGGTGAATCATGTGAAAATAGTTCAAATTACCTGACAATACACAAATTCTGGAATATAGGAACTGTGGGGAGACGTAGGTAACAAGAGCTGCGCAACCTTACTTTGAGTGCATATTTTCTTTTCCCGAGCTTTAGTTTGTGTTTGCTTGCCATTCTTTTAATGTACAGCCTGTATTTTCTTGCCATTCTTTTACTGTGCAAGGGCAATTTGGCGTGCACAATTAATCAGGAGGTGTCTTGACCACACACAGTGCAAGCTAAGCAGGCAAGTGGTTTCAAAATGCTAATGTCTGGACAAAAGTGAGCCTGGTCTATCCTCTGCTCCTGGTTAATCAGTTTCTCACTTCCTCTCTCCAGAAATAGAAGCAATGTTAAAAAATGAATTCTAGTCATACATGTGAAGATATATAACTAGAATGTTGCTTGATGTTGCTCAGAGTCAAGCCCCTGGAATTCCAGATCAAGCCTGACATTTTCTTGAGTACCTATGTGCCACCCTCTGTTTTCTCCATGAATGAGGTCCATCCCTCAGCAAGGCTGACAAAAGCAAGAGGAACATTTCAAACAGATACCAACTAAATTGAGAAATACGTGATAATGCACAATCCTCCAAAGACAAATCTGAACAGGTTTTAGCTCAGAGTTACAGGGTGGGATGTGACAGCCAAGCCTTCATGAGGATACACAACAGTAACTTGTGAGATATTGTACAGAACATGCTTGATCAGGTACCAGATCAGGAGGTTTTACAACTGCCATACGAATTTTCAATGACTATAAATAGATATTTAAAAAGAAAATTATTTAAAATAAATTTCCTCTTTATAACAGTTTTGCTCACACAGTGAAAACTGGATGTTTGATGGAGAGCATTTGACAAGACAAAATGGTGCCACTGTGCACTTATGGTGCAAGAATTGCTAATCCACAGCCTATTTAACACAGCATTTCCTGCTGAAGACTGTGTCTACACGGTTTTTTTAACAAAAATGGACTGCAAGTAAAGGAAGGAAAAAATCAGGCTTCTTCACAATCATGTAGGTATTAATTTATGTTGCTCGCTATTATGCTTGTAAAAAAACCCCTAACTATACTTTTATGTCTTAAACAGGAAGGAAAACAATTGTCATGGTATAACACCTAATTTGAGAGAGAATTCCACACTATCATTAATTCCTGCTTACACAGAATATCAATAGCAGGCCATGTATCACAAGTAAGATCATTTCATAAGGGAAAAAATAGAAACAAGTTTGAATTGCAGACACAATATGAGAGTGATGTTGAGGAGACACTACCAAAGCCAGGGTCAAAAACGAAGTGAACAGCATCAGATCAGAAAACAATATCTGTACTGAAAGCTTAAGGTCTAAAGAAAAAGGAAGCAGTTGCTCCCAGCTTTGTATAAGGACACACTTGCAAAACCCACTACAACGATTTAGTTCTGTACCGTGAGCTCCTGTTTGATGTACTCAATTGTGGCTTCGAGGGCTCTTGTCCCTCGAGTAGCTTCATCTTCTACTGCTTTAACAGTCTTCAAGAGGGATGTGACATTTGTTACCATCACCTGAAGAAGAGAGAAGTGAAGACAATAATATGTGAATCCTTCCTCCTGTTTTCAGAGATGGCAGGGTATGAAGCAAGGCAAGCTGGGAAGCATTGTTACTTCTAATAGGACCTAAGAGACTTCATGAATTCTACTTGTTACAGGACTACAGCCCAACTCTTGTGTTGGCCATGACACCATGATAATTAAACAAATAAAGGAGTTTTCTGGCAATCACAAATTCCTGAAGTTAAAGATCAACATGTTTATCAAATGTGATCGCACAGACACTTGCAAATAAAATTTAAGAAGAAGGTTTTACCTTGGCAGCACCTTTCAGCTGATACATGGATGGATCATCTGCTGGTTTGCTGGCAGCTCCTTTGGTAGCACCAATGAGATCAGAAAGGGCCTTTGCAACATCCTTGATAGCATTGATCAGAACAACCTATGGAATGAGAAATAGCTATAAGGCTCAGGCAATAAAGTGTGTCTGCATGAGGGTGTGATTTTTAGAACACAGCTAAAAAAATCTATGTCTTGTTCCAACATCTGCAGTGTGCTTGCCTGCCTCCATTTCACTGAGATCCAAACAAAAAACGGAGGAAATATTAAGGATAATCCACATGAGAAAGTTGTAGAGTTAATTGAAAAGCAAGACACATATAGCTGGAGAATGGCAAGAGTTGGTCAGCCTACACAAATAATACAGAGCACAGTCCAGACATAAGCTGGATAAGCAGCTTTAAAGACCTGCAAGCTCTTCAGAACAAAAATGGGATGAGCCAGAGTTCCAATCACAAGTTAGTAAAAATGAGCCAGATACTTTGCCAGAAGTATCCCAGCTGGAATGCAGCAGTGAAATGAAAGCAGAAGGATTACACCAAGGCCTGACTACTTCCACTCAATGCTTGAGCTTTTTGACTGTATTCTAAACAAGTGATATCTGAGTAAACTCAGGAAAGTACCAGAGGAGATGAACCATATTGTGTTGCTTAAAAGCATTGGAATCACACAAAGTTCTATCAAATGAAAACTGTTCTCTGTAAGAGTATCAGAAAATCTTAAAACATCTCACCTGTGTTTCAGGATCATCAGATCCCAAGCTAGCGGCTCCCAATTTTACTACCTCAGCAAGTTGAGTGATGGTGTTAGCTGATGACTGAGCTGCTTGGGCCAGTTTGTCCTGACTTGAGGCAGCACCAGAAACCAGCAATTTTGTGTCTTCAACTAAAGCTTTTGCTGTTTTCAGGATATTTTCCCTGTAGCAAAAGAAGAAGAAGCAGGGAAGGAGTGGAAAAGGAGAAGAGGGGAAAAATGTGTTATGGTGACTAACAGCTACATCAAAGAGCTGATCTAAATCATCATACCAGTGTCCATTCATAACATAACACAGGTCAAGGGTGTAAGTTAAGAAAAACAAAACACAACAAAAAAACAATTATTAAGACAGCAGCAGAGCATTTGGGGCAAATGCAGGGCAGTGTAATAAAATGAGCCCATCTTGAAAAGAAATAGAGCAGTAGCATTGGAGAGCATTGTATTTGAATACTAAAAGAAAATCTGGCCATGCTGTGAGAAGAGTACCAGCTGTTGAATGTTCATATTAATCAGCATATTGTAAGAAAAACTAAAGTAAGCATGGGTGAGGAAGGCAGAAGGAAGAATGGCAACAGGAACAGAGAGTGTGCCCTGGACAGAGTTCCCCACCTCCTCCCACCCATATTCATGTTTTGACATGTCAGGACAACAAATGCAAAGCAACATCTGGGTAAAAGAAGAAATAATTTTGAGTATGCAGTTCACAGACAAGGTTTCCTATTCCTCCTCTCACTCCCCTGCCTCACTCAATTTCATTCACAGGAATCCAAAAGGTAAAAATTTCTCTTCATGTCCCAGGCTCTTCTGCCAGTCCTACTGTTCCCCTGGGCATGCACTCTTCCATCTTTTTCAGCAACACTGACCTGTGATCTGCAAATGACTCATTGTTCTCAGCATTAAGGGTTCCAGCAGTAGCAAACATGATAGTGGTGTCCAGATCTGCAATTATCCCAGACACAGCACTGGCTGCAGTAATACAGGCTTGTGTGCCTTTGTTCCCTGCCTGGAGGGCAGATAAAACCAAGGAGACCTAGAAACAACAAAAAGCAACAAGGTGGTCATTCAAAGAAAGTTGGTCCTGTGAATCATTACACAGTAGTCCTGTGAATCATTACTACTCTCTTTATCAGCTTTAACATCAATTACAAGGTACTGTCTAACCCTGTTTAAATTTGGAATTGTCACTACTCCTGGGATACATCATGAAACTGGTACAGCTGAGAGCACATTAACACAGGCTGAACCAATGGCGTTTGGTGAGATCTGAAAGCCGCTGGCACCAACTCGCAATGTTCATGTCCAATAAAAGGAGAGAGATGCCATCAAAAAGGTTCAACAAAAGTACCCAGGCCATTTATTTGAAGGGGATATTTCCAAGGAAGAAGAAGCCCCACAGAGTTTGAAGATGCAGTTCTAGGCAGTTATTTTGGCCCTGTCCTAAGAGGGGAGGACGTTGCTACATGAAACCACATGTCACTGACCAACCCCACAGTAACTCTGGCCAGGGAGTGCCTCATAAAGTACAAGAGCCATCTCACATCTTAGGATATTGTTTTGGACCAATCTCCCTCTGAGAGGAGGTTGAAGCTTTATTGCAAGGCCTGAGGAAGGACTAATCACGGGCTAATCCAGCACATGAATACTGAATACTTGAAAGAGAAGTAAGACCTTTGGGTAATTCAGACACTATGGTACTTCAACACAAAGTTAAAAGAAACAGTTTCCTGAATCCAGTTTGACTGATTTACTCCCAGTGAAAGCTTGGTAGACAAACACCCATGGGGTGACAAGGAAAGCCATCTTACCTTTTCTGTGACAGCACGAGCACATTCTATCAACTCCCTTTTGGTGTAGCTGTCTGTAGGGCAAATCTGGAGAGCTCCAGCTTTTTGCACAAGAAAGATACACCCATGGCCAAGTTCCTGCACCCGAGTCCTGATCTGGAACCCAATCTAGATGGTAAAGAAGGCACAGGGAAAAAGGAAGAAAAAAGAAAGCAAATAAATAAATGTCATGCCAGTACACTGTGTCAACAGAGATGGAAACACCATCTCTCTGGTGAATACCAGTGTTCTGCCCACCATTATATCCTCTGCAAAGATCAGAAAAAAACCACAGATGTAATTCCATCTACACATGAAGCACAACCCTATAAAAGGCTCCCTGATGAAACAGGGCAGGAATGACCCAGAGCCCAGGAAAGAGAAGGGGTAGGGCAGGTAACCAAGTCAAACAGACATAATTCAAGCACACACAACTTCACATTTAAATGACGCTACTTCATCGTCAAGAACTGCCCTGTCAGCATGAGCTGTGCTCTACGTACATGCAACAGGTAAAAAGCACACAATACTGTACATGGCTGAAACTGGGTCAAAAAGTACAAAAGTATTGATTCTCTTTGCTTGGTTTTGAACCTTGCACAGTCCAGAATCAATCACATCCATGTGGAGCACTGAAATGGGGAAAATCCTACTATTACTTCTTCTGATTTATTAACAATCCTACATCCTAAGATGTGTGGTTCCTGCTTTGAAACATGATAGCTGTAGTCCCTGCATGTATGCAGTCATTCTGGTGTGATTTGGAATTAATACATGAGCAGGAATCACAACAATTAGTACCACAAATGGAATTATTTTAACCTCAGGCACAAAGTAACATGCAGAAATAGTAATTCAATGTAACAATATTGAGCCAAGTGCAAGGCATTGCTTTTCATGTAGCTACTGAGCACAAAATGTTTAATTGTATCAGCAAGATGTGTAAGCACAAAGTCAAAAACTCTTTAAAGGACTTTCATGTAGATAATCTGGTACATCTGGAGAAGGTGAGATACCCTCCACCCCATCTTGACAAACTTTGTCTATGCTCCAGTAAGAAGAGATGGGTGAAAGGACTGTGCAGTTGTGCTCAGGGAAGATGCAGCAACTCCCACAACAGGTTAATGCAACTGAGGCGAACAGCCTGGCCTCACTTAGCACAAGGCAAGTAAGATGCTTCTCCCACATCACATTCCAACTCTGAGCTATGGAGGATGTCCTTCAGCAAAAGACACTTGTGCCCTGACTGCTTGCATGAATCTTACTTTCAGGATAGGAAATCGTACTTAAAATCACTTACAGGCAAGATAAAAAAAGCATTTTTGTAACTTGTCAAAAGATGCAAGATTGAAGGAAAGCCGCACGGTAACAAGCTAAGAGTTTTAAAGAGTTTTCTTTGTATTTGCAAGTAGCCTGTAAGTGAAAACCCCAAGTAATTTAGGAAGTTCTCTTGTGGTCTATGGAATTTTCCACTTTTATCCTGAGCTGTTTCTTTCTAAATCCAGACAGAGGTTTTGACAAAGGGTTTCTTTGATTGGGCAATTCTTATAACAAGGCTTGTCACCTTTACTGTGTTCTCCACAGTAAAAGAACACCCTTGTTAGCACCACCGTGTACAGAGAATGAAGAGGTCTAAAAACTGCAGACCTCCTCTGGTTCTGCCGTAGCTGCAGCCATTCGGCCCTGGAGAGCCAAATGCCCATAGTCATTGGTCATTTGCGATGCAAGTCCTCCCAGCTCCTCCGGGTTAGTAACCGACTTAGTCATCTGAAAAAAGAACACAGGCAAGAGAAACAGAAAATTGACAGGCATGAGAATAACTTGTTAATACACCCCAGATTAGAAGCACACTCATTTGTTTGGCCACGCTGATAAAATGGGGTAATCCGCTTGCCATGGAAGGGACGTGTCCTCCAGCAAGAATTCCAGAGGAAACTCAAGCAAACATGCTTTATTAGAGTCATGACAACTGGGCAATTGCTGCACATCTGGAGGAATCTAAGAGCAGCAGTTAGAGCCAATACTTCACTCTTGAACACAGAGGGGCCATAGCCAGGTACAGTTATTCAGACTGGGAAGGAAAGTGGGATTTGTGTGTCACAGGCACCTTATTTTGTCAAAGGTGAGCTAATCCCCATCAGCCTCAGCTGAGATATAGAAACATAGAAATGGACAAAATCTGAGGGTCAATGCAAAACACATCTCAGATGAGGGAACAGGATGGAGAAGAAATAGGTAGGATGAGACAGTGTCTCAGTAGAATGTCAGTATAAATAACTGAATCTCTCTTTAAAAAATTCCTACCTTTTAACAGAGATAGTTCTTCTGTCTCAAATTAATGAAAGTAAAAGCAACGGAGGTCCATTCCTGGGACAAAACTAGTTTTAGATCAATTTCTACTGTCACACATAGCAGAATCATGGGCCTGTCTTGACTGCAAGAGCAATCAACTTGGTGCAAAATCCTGTCTGTAGCACTCATGAACAGTCACCTCAACTCTCTCAACAACAAATTAGCAACCACAGTACTATTCCAAGGGAAGACACATTATGCATTACTGTGAAACACAAGTCAAGAAAAATCTCAATTCAACAGGTGTCATTTTTTTCTTTTTTTAAACCCAGGTGAGTTACAGAAATAAAAGAAAAGGACAGTGTGGGATGTTGATCTGCATTCATTTTATAAGCATTATAGAGCTCTGAAAACACTGATGTTATTTCACTGGCTACATGAAACAATAAATGTGAAAAAGTATCCCAAACTCATTGATAAACAAAAGGTGGCATTTCAGCCCAGTTAAATGGGCTGATGTAAAAGCATGTGTTTTTCCTTTTATTTCTCCTCAAAAATGAGCCAAATAAAAAGCTTTTGTGCAGAAAAGCCACAATACAATCTAATGCTCCTCCTGTAGAGGACCCTTCTATGATCACACCACTAAGATGCAAGAGTCAAATGGACAAGATCATCACTCCTTTTGCTCCATTACCCCAAAAGAGATAAGATTATTGAAAATTTGATGATCAAGAATGTCTCAACGCTGCACAAATAATTCCATGTTCTTTACGTACACAGAGTTTGGACCCTGTTAAGGTAATTTCTTACCATTTCCTGTGCTGTAACAGCAATGGCTTTAGAATATTTCACCACAGTGGTCTGATAATCAACAAAAGTTCCTTTTGGATCTGGAGGTGTACCTTCATCCAGCTGCAAGACAGGGGAAAAACACAGCATTAAAAAGTCACAATAAACAGCATACTTTACTGGCAATAATAAAATTGTATTATATATTCAATTCTATGATCTCCTCTCTCAAGATAAGCAAGTAAAAATAGTGCACCAGGATGTATAGAGAAGCTCAGCAAATACTTGAGCATTACTTTACAGGTTATGAGCATGGAAGATGCAGAGATTGTACAGTGCAAAGTACAGTTTTTGAGCATGAGGTTTGCTTCTCATGCAAGATGCTCTTCTCAGCTAATAGAGAAAGGAAGGTGCAACAGCTACAAATCAAAATATTCATGACAGAAGATAATGTAATATTTCTTTGTGTGGTAAACTCTTCAATCTTTAAGTCAGGATAGGAGGAGCCAAATATTTGGATTGAACTCATGTACACTTTGCAACTATACATCTCCAGTAGAATGCATTACAAAGCATAGCAGAGCATTTCAGGCTTTGACATCATCTTCTCTGAAAATAACTTGCTTCAAGGTTGGCTTGCTGTTCATTTAAGAGACTAACATGAAAGATAAGGGGAAAAAAGGAATCAAAAATAAGAGGTCACTTGACCTATGATGATAATTAAATGCTAGAATATTAATGAACAAACTATTTGGTAGGAATTCTACTGACAGGTACCATGTAGATTGTAAACGTGAGCACCATGGTCCACATCAGTTTTATTTCACAATATGCAAAATCAAATAATCTTCAGGTTTCCTGTGACAACATTTCATGACTGACTGAATAAGCACCAGTTTTGTTCAAAGCTCTGCAGTGTGGATCAGCTTTCAAGTGCAAAGTGAGAAAGGGGTCAATTTCTATGCTCACCTTGGTCATTGCCTCTGCAATCGAGTCTACCATACCTCCAACCATGCCAACTTCACTTGCAGCTTCATTTAAAGTGACCATGATGTCATCCACAGCCTCCTTCATCAGCTGTGCAGCCTCAGTGATGGCATCGTGAGTGTGAGATGCCTGGAGAACACAGAATGAGAAAACCAAGAGAGTCAGAGGATGTTCTCTCTGTGAAACTGTGGGAATCACGGGCATAAGAAATTAAAACAGTAAAGGCACTGAAAATAACACTTCTGGGCAAAGATGACAAGTAAAACACTGCAGCAAAGTAGACAGAACAAAACTTGTTAACTGCTACAAGGAGCCCTGCCACACGACACTTTCAGCCTCAGGTGCCACAGCCTTTTTAAATGCCCTCTAAAGACGGCGGCTCTCTGTAAATCGCACCTGAGTTACGAAGGGCTGTGTAATGCTGCTCTTTCCTGGGAAGGGTCCCCATCCCATTGGGCCATGCACCACACAAGCCCTGATTTTTAACCATCTGCTTTCTCTGTGAGAGCCTGTATAGCTGCTGTCATACCCTCACTTTGTGTCCCCTGAGACGATGCTGTGAGAAGACTGGAATCCTGTCTTGGAGAAATGTTTCCACTCTCAGGAGATATCAGGAGAGCTGTCATTGGCACTTTGACTGCAAACATATCCCTTGTCTGTACAGCAGCTGCTGGGTTTTCTGCCATACTTGCCTTCCTCTCTCACCCTTAATGCCACACAACCACCTTACCTTGGGGTTTCCTCCCCCTTCTTTGGCAGCATATAGTATCTGTAAGGCAGATTCTGCTAGAGTCTTGCTCTGGTCCAACACAGTCATCTGTTGCTGATGATTCAGTGTCTTGGATGCCATACCAACTGCAGCTAAAACAAGGGGTTCGAAGTAACTTGCCAGCTGTGTTACCTAAGAAAGCCAGAACAACCCCAGAAATCCATTAACCTCACTTCTCAGGTGAAACAGAGAAAACACGTTCCCTGTTTACCACTGGGATGTGGGTTACTCAAGGAGCACAGTGCTTCTGCACTGTACAGAGTTGGGTTTGGATCACGTGCCCAGGGACTGGGTCTCCCCTCACTGTCCAACTCCTTTGCAAAGCCACACATCTCCTCCAGACGCATATGGTCCCTTGAGGTTACACATTCAAGACTGTCACACGAGCCACATGCTATTCAAGAGCATCCCTGAAAAGTATCTCCTCTGGGCAAGAGAGGAACCTCTCAATCTTTGTTGCCTCTACAGTGTTTAGTCTCAAAAACAGTCAGGATGAGAACTTCCTATGTGAGAAACTTCTAAATCTTGCAATAACCATGGTAAATATGCTTTTGGTATGTGCATTCTAACATTTGTTTTTTTTGGACAGACATCTTACAAGCATGAGTTTGACTCATACTCCATATAACAGAGGAAGACATTTACACAAACTCCTAACCAAAAACCTCAATAAGAATATCTCTCCTCTAGCCCAAAATGTAAAAAGGTTTATTTGGTCTTGGCTCTGAGTTTTTGAAAATTCCATTTTTTTTTCTCATTACAAATATGTTCTTCTGCTCTCCCACAGGAAGAGAAACTGCTATGAAATTGGGGTCTTCCCTAACATTCAGCTGTCCAAGATTCCAAATGCTTTTGTCATGGCAGGACAGTACCTTGTGGCCCAGCTGAGCTGCCTCTCCCCGAGCTGCGGTGGCTATGGGATCGATGAGGTGGCCAATTTCCTGTACAACTGATGTCAGCTGCTCCTGTAGAGCCTAAATGAAAGAGAAATTGTCAGTTGCTATCACAGCTGTTCTCTTATCCAGTTGTACCACACTTGACAATCACTCTTGGACCAGCCAACCTCTTCAAAGCTGTTCCAGTGACCTGCTATGGCAGAATGCAGAAATCCACACTGCTAGTTTTCCTCACATACTGGCTCATTTCTTCTCCCTTTCAACAACAGCAACCCTGAGATGGGCCTGCTCCTCTTAGATTTATATGAGAAATCTGGGGAGAGACAGTGCTGAGACTAGCAAACTCAGGGCTAGGTGTCCTTTCTCATTGCAATGGGATCAAGGGTCCCCTGACACCTCCCAAGCTATTTTTGCTGTGACAAAGATTTAGTATTACTGTAGAAATCAGAAAACTGTCATGAGCACTGATTTAAGTGTAAATAAACATTTTTCAAAGTAGAAAGTACAATGCAAGAACAAAAAACTCTGCCACATATTTTGAAGCTAGTGGGAGAAGTCCACTGGCAAAGGAAAAATGTCACATCTCTGAAGAACAGAGATGAGGAGTGACCTCCTGAATACAATCTGCAGGACAGGAGTAAACATATTAAAAGCATATTAATGGCCTGGTCAAGACATAAATACTGGCTTTTAATTCAGAGGCACTTGATATCTTGGCAGCCATCAGGATTAAGGTCACTTTCATGATAGGCAAGAGAAAAAAAAATATTTTTGCCCTTCATTACATTCTTGACTGCTTTATAACTGCCATTTTTGGTAACATTTACTTCAGTTCAACATGGTGAACATGGTAACTTCATTTCAATTAAAATGAATTATAATGTATTTCCTGCCATGACTTTTTTAGCACAGCTTCATTTGGTCTGACATGTTTCTAATATGCAGTGTTCCAGCCTGAAGAAACCACTCCAATAAACACAATTTCAAGAAGCAACAGTATGAAAAGACATAAATCCCAAGATGAGAATCTCAATGTGAGTTGAGATGCTGAAGAGGGCAGAGAAGGAAGCTTTCTTAAAGTGAACATATCAACATCAACATCAAATTTCACTTATTAAAGGACAAACTAGGCATTAAGAAAAAAGAACACTGACATTTATGTCATTGGACTTCTAGTAATAGACCAGCTTCAGAAACAAATTTATTAAGAATCTTCAGAAACTAATCCTGCCTTCCACATGGCAAGGTATCACAAAAACTCTATCAGTCTGTCATAGCAGCACAGGAAGTCAGAGTAATATGTGGGTGGCAGTAAAAAATAATTACTTTCAACCCACTACTCCCTGGTGATTTTGGGATCTTTGAAGAAGTGATGCGCTTTTTCTGTGTATGACTTTGCCTAGAAAGACTCCAGTAAGGACACTTCTCCCCTCACTGGAGTGGACTGTGCTGTGATTGAGCAGCAGTGTCCAGCACTCCTCTGCTTGTGCCTGTGCTCTCTGCCTCACCTCCACGGAGATGTCATCCCTGGTGGCCAGGCTCTGGCTCACAGCAGCGAGCGAGGCCTGCTCAATGTCCCTGATGCATCTGTTGATCCCATCGATGGAGAAATCACATTCTCGCTGCCCAGGGGCCTTGTCCCTGCAAGACAGAGACACCCAATTGAGCACAGTGGCAAGGAGCAGGGCCTTTCCTGAATGCACACAGGACCACTTAAAAAAAACCCAAAAAAACGTATTTCCCACATATTGCATATTGGTACACGATCTACATGGAGGTGATATTAGCTAGTGTTCATTTCCTACAGCATTCTTTATTACATTTACATTAAAGTGAATTGGGGATGGAACCAGAGAAGGAGAACAGAATACAAACACAGAACAGACCTGTACTGCAGGGTGCTGCAGTCATGAGTTATGATTAAACACCCAGTGTAACTGGGGAGATATTGTACGTCACAAAGTAATTTCCATCAGTGAAAAATAACACAGTGCTAATGGCCATATGGCATTTTTCTTTATGAACAGTTGCTCAATTACTACAAAAGACATACCTGATAGAGGTAATAAGACTCTTGATAGAATCTGAGACTGTATGGGAATGCCCTGCTAGTACAGACCATGTAGGAGGGTCTTTAGGATTGATAGCCAGGGAACGGGCAGTTTTGATCAATAAAGATGAACTCTCCAACATTGTCTTAGCAGAAACCAGAATTGGCTCCTGTGCTTGTGATCCCTGTGGTCAGGAAGGCATAAGAACAGAAAGAACATTTGAATTATTATTTGAGTTCAACCACACTTTCTGCTCCTAAAAGCCTATTTAATTAACAGCATTAAAATGGAATTATAATCTCCTCCATTGTACTATTATATTCACAGATAGTCAACACAGAAATAGAACAAAAATAATCAGTCCAAAAGCTTTTTCTGAAACATACTTAAAAAACATGTCTCAAGAAATGCATTTTCCAGCTGAGAAACAAGAGAAACAATGGCTTGTCTAGTTGCAGACTACAGAAATATCACTGAAAATACAAAAATTGTTGTGATCGACAGATGTGCCCTTTCCCCAGTCAGACTACTAACTCCAAGTGATGACTGATGACTCTTGACTGGGTTATCATCTGTGTATCTATTTTATTATCAATAATTTGATAAACCCAGGTACCACAGACCTGGAGGACACATTGAGATTTCAGTTAGAGCCCCACAGCTATAAGACTGCAGCAGCAACTGCATCATCTGATATTGTCATCTGGATCAGAGCCTGACAAAAGCAGGAAGCAGCCCTTGGAGGGCCAGTAACAACACATGACCTCTGCTCCAAAGCTTTTACAGAGCTTGAGGAGCTTGCTTTTTTATCTCTTTTCCCTGTGAAAAAACCCCCAAACTCAACAAATCCTTGATTAGTCTCTTCACGTTCTGCTCTGCTGTAGTTACAGTTTGAAAACTGAGAACTTGGGGGCAAAAAAGAAAAAACCCAGCAACACCCCTTTGATTCTTGTCAGAACTAACTAGGTTCAATTTGTTAAAACTGCTCTTAAGGGAAAACAAAGGGATCTTTATTATTGTATTGCACAGAAGGATCCAGCTATTAAAACATGCTAATCACCTGTGCTGTATGGCTTTGCTAACAGCAGACTTGCAGCACTTACTGTAGCCAAACTGTGCATCCTACTGGTAGAGATCAGAGGTTAAACACAAGATAGCAGAAACCCCTGTGAACACCTAGAAACCCAAGGAAATACTTTGGGGTGTTCACACTCACTCTCTCCCAACACGCGATTAATCAGCATTTTCAGCTTTTGGAGGATGGAAATGCAGTATCCTGCCTTACCTCAGTGCTGATCTGTGCTGGGATGCTGACAAATTCTGGGTTTGAAGCAAATGCTGTCAAATTTTCCACAGCCTCTATTAAAGGTGCAGTGGCAATTCTGCACTTGTTGCGGTTCTCCTCAGAGAAATCTCCATCCAGTGCCTGGAAATGAAATCAGGATTGAGCTCTGTCTGAACGGGTTTCTTTAGCATAATTGAAGGAAGATGGCTTAAGTCTTCCTAATTTTAAACCACTGCGTGTTGACGATATTTGAAAGCTCCTTCATGAACAAGATTGATGCAAAGAATGTGATGTTTTAGGAGTGTGTTTCCTTCCTCAGCTGGTCACTGACCCTAAACTTTAAACTGCTGCAGGTTTTCAGTCATTGCACTCCGATTAGTCTCTCTCCAATGAGACTCAAGTCTCTCAGTGTCCCAGGACCTCACACAAAGGGAGGAAACCTTTTTATGGTTTGTGAAGGTGGTTGTTTCCTAGGGACTGATTTTGAAAATTTTCAGTTATTTCGGTTTTAAGCAAAGAAATAATATATTGCTCTCATTTTCACCCAAGTCAGCTGATCTCTCTCACAATCTCAGCATAAACATTTCAGCTAATGAAATCATTAGATCAGTTAGTGGCTTCCAGAAGGGTTCAGAATTGTGAATTCTCCATGGCTTCACAAATATTACTTCTGCTTGCATGAAAAAAATCTACCCCTACCTAATTGCTGGAAGGAATCTGGAATAGTAACCTTTAGGTTACTATTAACAGGAAACTACTAGCAACATAAATTGCTTCTGTTTGGTTCCCACTACTATTTATTTCCCTTTTTTTTCTCTATTGTGATCAGGCAAAGCTGTCAGAAATAGCTCCAAAAATCTCCATATACTGGGGAACTTAACACCATTAAAACCCTTCACATTCAGTTGCTTGCAGATTATTATGATGCAAGCTCATTAAATACATCAGTCCTGAGGGGTCTCATACTAGATGGGCCAACTGCCTCTCATAATATTAAAACTGCCCAATTTTTTTCAATTTGAATTCAGCAGTTACACCATTGAATATGTTTTCCAATTCAGATCTTCAAAATTTAATTAGTGATTTTTTTAAACCATGTATATCCAAGAATGTAAAAAGATATTCCTAACTGCTCTGATTCTGTCTCAACAGGGGGGGAAAACCAAACAAGAAAGCTCTCTAAATCACCAAGGAAGAAGAAAGCACAACTGAGCAGCATTTGTACCTTGATAGTTTTAACCAGGTTAGCAGTGCTGTTTGCAACTTCCTTGGCAGATTGCACGAAGTGTCTCTTGGCAACAGGATTTGCTGTTTTTGATGAAGCAATGCGACAAGCGTTGCACAGAGCAGAGGTGTGTTTGGCCACGATGGTGGCAGCTGATAAGACCTGTAAAAACCAGCACAGAACAGGCACAATGTTAGAGGGGTGGGACAGCAACCACACTGCAGCTCTGCAACATCAGTGCCCAAAGGCAGGCAACAGAGTCAAACCAAAACGCCTTGGACTGGACAGGAACAAAGCCCAGTCCCGTGTCCCAACAGGGATGGTCTCCCTGCAGTCACCTGCGATGGGCTGCTCGCTGGATCTACCAGGTTCTGGCAAGCCATCTGGATCGCTTGGTTGGCACGGGCAAACTGAATTGGGTCAACGAGGCCCTGCTGACCAGCCTGGCTGTTTGGATCTGAGATACCGACCAGGTAAGCAGCCTACAAATGGGAAAAAGAAGAAAACAATCCTAATAAATCATGCTAATTCTGTCTAGGATCTCTGGTAAGCTGGCCATATGTCATAGCACATGGTGGTCAGATATTAGTCAGAAATCATACTGTGAAATACAATTACCATTTGTTTTTAGCAATACATCTCCAGAATCCACTGAAACAAAGAAAACATACCCTTACACTTGAGAAATTTAATTAGTTGAAACAAAACTAATAGTCCACTGTTTGGACAACGGCTATCCCTGAAAACATTGCTTGTCACTTGCACAATGAGAGAGCTTTAATGGTTACAGCTACTGGCAAAATATTTACTGTATTAGTCATGGTTGGAAGCAGTAGGGGTTTTTGTCAAAACTACAAAAGCAATCCAGCAAAGGCACTTCTGCTGAGTGCAGGTCCCATGAGGCCTGCAGCTGCTGGTCTCACTGCAGCTCAAGGTGTCTGATGGCCAACCTTACCTCCTCTCTCAGTTGTAAGTTTGATGTCTCTCAACAACCACAACTTATATGAACTGCCACAATCATACATGAAGATTCCTCATATCTATTAGAGATACAATTATCTGTCACCTTACTATGCCAGTAAGGCAACTCAGAGTTAGATGTAGAGGAGATTTAGTCCATACCAAGGCATTACACATTTGGGGAAATCAAGAAGAGGTTTTCAGATGCAGAGCATGATTCCCCACAGCCAAACCCTTCACCAAGGTGACTGTATCTGCTCTTTATAGTTCACTCAGTTATCAGACAGAGATCAGACCCTTATTTGTTGTAGCAGTTTAAGAATTTTGGTTATTCCAAAAGTATCTGAACGGCTGAAACAAGTTTCTTCTTAGTTCCAATGAAATTTGTAGCGCTCCTTAAGAACTTCTACAAACTAGAACTTGATTCATTACTTTTAACTGTGGCTTTTTTGTGCACTTCTCTATGATATAATAATTCTGAGTTTGAGCTGCAAACACGAATTCCATATGCTGCAGCTTTGCTTTTTCCTCAGCAAAGCTTCCCTCTAGATGGCATTTCTCTTCCTTAGGAAATACTCATGTTATTGCACTCTGCCCCTCCTGCAGTTTGTCCAGTTTCTGTGGATCTACACAGAATACACTGTCATACAAAGTCATCACTTGCTTGACCACAGGGAAGTGAATTTCAGATTTACAAACCCAGAACATGAGCTTGCTAAAAATCAGAAACTTAATTGCTTTACAGGCTTCAGTCTCTTACCTGAGCTGCTGCCTCTGTGAGGCCACAAAGAGCCTTGGATGCAACTCCAACACATTCTCCAAAGACCAGAAGATCCCCAGTTTTTGCATTCTGGGAAATGCCTGCCATTGCTTCTCCAAGAACCTCAGATATTTAAAATAAAAAAAAAAAAGTTATCTTGCAAATATGCATCCCTACCACTTAGAGGCAAGCAATTGCTCGCCTGAAACCAATTTTGGCCCACAAGCCCCCTGGACTTGGCTTCCAGAATTTTTAGTCTTCACTGAACTGGGCACATTCCTGTTGTGGTGTGAGGGATCAGGCATGCATACCAACACTGGACTGACAGGGAGCATAAGCACTACTGCAGCTCAAATGGCTAAGAGGGTGCACAATTACCCCTCATGAATTTTGCTGTCATCCATTAGTCATAACAGCTAACATGGCATTAGGTGCATATCCCAGACTGCAGAACATAACAGCCTGCATGACAGTCCTGTAGATGCTGTTGACACATACAGGACCATCTTTGTAACCAAACTCACTGAAGCTCAGTGGAAATGAAACTGCACCTAGACTTCTGGAACCATCTTAGTGTCAGAATGCACATGAATTCCCACATTTTGTCCCAGTGAATTGAGTTCACTTGGCTTTAAAATTCAACATGAGTTCTGACTGCAGTAAAGCATTAAATGCAAGATGACACACACATCCATTAGGTAGGTACTTTTTCTTTTAGAGAAGAAGGAATATGAGACAATTCCAACACATCAAATAATAAGGACACCAAAAGCCAGCTTCAAAGGAAGATGTACAGCATAGTTTGATTAAAAATAAGTGAAGAGGTTTCCCACAGGTTTTCTGATGTGCTGGGATGTCTGGACTGCTCAGATATTTGGCAAAGCTGTTCTGCACAGGACAGTACAATGGGATTTCATTGTCAAGCCCTCCCATTTATGCTTTGGGCCGTTCTAAAATAGCTGCAGTCAAAATACAGCACCCCAAAGTATGACATGCTGTCTAGTGCACAGGAGAGGAAGGGAGAGAGGAGAAGCTTTTCAGAACATTATGTACCAGTCACTTAATTAAAATTTTCTTACTGAGGCAATACACCTTCTAAGTGACCAAAACCTACAATTACCTGTAAGAGACACCTATCTCAGGCAGAGTTTATCAAGGAGTGTAGCAGACATTTTAGCTATAAACATTGACTGCACCTCTAACGTTCAATATGCATGTGGAAATTTTTGAAAATCCAAACACACTTTATAACTGACACAGAGGTGGGAAAAAGAAATTACCTTTGAGTTTTCCATTACGCCCTCAATACAATCAAAATATGAGAGATCGCTCACAGGTTCATTTGGGTTATCCAGCATTCCCTTAACTGTCTGAAATAATGAAAGAAATGGATTATTGCCAGTCTGAAAGAGTCTGAAATACTGAGCTGAGAAGAACACAGACCATCACACCTATTCTACTTATCCCAGTGTAATCTTACATGTTTGTCTCCAGCAAGCAGCCAAAGCTACATATTCCCTGAGGGTGTGCCCTCCAGGAAACCACACCTGACGGGAACTGAGCTGTGGCAACTCCATTTTTGTGCACCACCAATCTCTTGGAAGTTCAGGTTTACCTCGTGCTTGTGATGGGTGATACATGGTCAGAGGCGCTCAGCTTGACATGAGGCCATCTGGTTTTCTGTCAGGTATCAACAGTGTAACACATGTTTTCAGTACTATTTTAAATTTCATGAACAGATTTAAAGAAGTGATAAGAAAAACAGCTGCCATTTGTTGAGCACTGTCTGGAAACACAAAGGGTTACTGAACTGAGTACACATCCACCACCTGCCTGCCTCTTACAGTGGCAACAGATTCCCCCAACATAGGAAAATTTTCTGTCAGGAAACTACATACAGTTGGGTTTAATTTCTTTTTCTGAGGTGATTCTGAGTTCTGAAAATAATAATGTGACAAACAGTCACATACTCATTGAGAAGAATAAATGCAATTAGGTAACAAAACTTGTAAAAAGCTGCAAAATGCAGGAGGCTAATTCTTTCATACATAAAAATATTCATAGCACACCTTTTTCCAAGTCTTAAGGAACACTATTTTACTGCCAAATACACAGAAAAGACTTTTAATCCTTCTGATGAAAGTGAAATCAATTAAGTAGAGAAAGATACTAGCAGCTGTATCTGACATTTGCTTTCCACCTAAAGGAAATCAAGGCATGATTTTAAACACTTGGACTTTTCTTGTAACACAACTTCTAAGATGCCATGAAAACACCTGAAGTATTTTTAACAGCTCAGCTATTGCTTCACAAAAAGTTTGTCTTAAAGCCTTACAGCAATTAAAAAAGAGAAGAAGGTGAAGATGTGGTGTCTAGAAAGCAATTTCCAGTTGTCTCTTCTGTTTGTCAGTTCTCACTGACATTGTAACATCTCTTCATGTTGTGCTCTATTAAATAACAACTTGAAAAGCAAACAAGGTTCCTACAGCACTTCCACTACTTTGGAGACAGAGACCTTCAGAATATAAGGAACAGAACAGCAAAATACAAGCCAGCACAAACATCCCACTAACACACATTTGCAATTACTGCAACACCCATGGTACTCTTTTCAGCTGCAATTCTGGGCAAGTTCAGTTAGCTCATTGAAGGTTAGACAATAAGGTCCTCTCTAAAAATAGTTTTCCAGAGTCTCCAAAGAAGACACAGAGACTATTGGCAGTATCAAATCCATGCTGAGACACACTCTTTCGACAGAAACAATGATTTTTAGTAGTTAAGAAGCCCTGGAAAGACTAGGAATAGTACATGACGACCTCAGGAAATGAAGGGAAGAAGCAAAAATTTAACTTTTAATTTCTCTTTACAGTGACTAAGACTTCTACAATTTCATCGCTTCTTCCAGCTACTTTGATGTGAGTCTCCAGTCTGATTTCAGGACTGTTTGCTTTTGCCTTGGTTTCCCTTTTTCCAGAAATTAATTTAATTCCATATATGCAGGCTTTTCTCACTATCTCTCTCTGAGAAGTTCAAGATGCCACAGATCTTCCTTCTGCCCTCTGCTGGCCCTGCTCAGAATCCATGCCAGCACGTGCAATTCCGTGCTATTGGCAGAGAACCCTCTGCAAGGGCTTTTAAGGCTATTCTGCCCTACATTTCTCCTCTAAGGTCTCAGTTTTCTATGGCTCATTTGCTGGAAATTGTCACCTTTCACATCCCTGCCATTTCACAGATCTCCCCCCATTAGTATTTCAGGAAGTCCTGAGGAATAGCACTTCATTCCCCCTGCTTGCTCCTTTACATTACAGTCTGATCTCCTGTTTCTGTTCTTTGGATTTGCTCCCTGTGACCAAGGAGAGAGCACTTAGGAAGCTAAGAACTCAGAAGGACAAAGTGTCTCCTAGGGGAACTTGTATAACATTTTGGGATGATAACCATGGATTCGCATATTAAGAAAACTCACAATATCCTGGAATGCACTGCAATGACTTTTGTATCCCTGTGATACTAAGGGCTAGAAATATAAAGTTAAATGGTACTTTATGCTCTCAACACAGGCCAGTCACCCCTTGATGTTTTGACCTTGACAGTAAACAACAAACATCTAGTTTAAATTAAAAGATTATTTCCTACTACTGAAAGTGGCCCTGTCTGTGATCAGTGGAGGTCTTTCAACTGTCCCATTTTTTAGCCATCCAGACCTTCCACTCAGGATCAAGAGCATATCTTGCAAGAGCCTGCATTGACACACACATCATATTAGTTTGATAGGGAAGGCAGAAACATGGCATTAAAAATCTACACTAAGAAAGGTCAAGGTAGAAGATGGTAAACATCATCCTAAAGTGGGATGTCAGCAACAACATTTTGCAAGTGGAAAAGCCAAGATATTGCATCTCCCTCCAGTGCACTGGTGGTAGTAGAAACATCCATCTTGTCATGATTCTTCCTTAAGTAACAGCAAGTATGAATAATAGGGACTAAACTGTATCTTTGGAGGGCAGGAAAGAGGAGATGAGGACAGGGTATTAAATTTCATTCTGGCCAAACCTACAAGATGCTTACATGGGTTCCATGCTCACCTTGTACACAGTTAAAACCCCTGCAACAGATACCAAGTGAGAAGACAGTAACAGGAGTTATTCAGACAAAGAATGCAAGGGAAACAAACATGTGGGGCCCAATTTTATTTAACAGAACTTTTGAAATATTGTAATACCTCCAGTTCTCTGAGTGCATTATCACATTCCTTCTGCCCGGGAGCTTGTTGGGTGCACAGTGTGATGAGCTGGTTTATACTCTCAGTCACAGCTCTGAGGAGAGTAGGAGGAAAAAAGGTGGATTTTAAAGTTGAACTATTCATCTTAGTAAAACTTTTGTCATTAAATGTATACTGCATAAAGATATAAAACTTGGATCATCTACTACACAGCTGAGCCCAGCAGCCAAACTGGTGGCACCTCTGGGAAAACACTGGTGAGAGAGGACAGAACACCACCTGGCAGCAGGCCAAGGCCAACATATTACATTGGCACAGTGACATAGTGCAGCTGCAAAAAGGTATTTCAGCATTTCTCCATGTCTGATATTACCTGAATAATTTCTCAACTTTCACCCCAAAAACCCTAAAGCATACAGAAACAAGTGCCTGGTATGGAAAACAGCGGTGGAATGTAAAGTAATTTTATTTACCTTTCTCTAGCAAAGTCTTGTGGCTTGTCTGACATACTGTAATACACACACGTACACACAATCCTGCTATATATCCCTGTAGTCTCCTAGAAGGGTTTTTTTTTCTCTTTAACTAATAACTGATATTCTCCTATAGCTTTATAGCAGCAGAGAACAAGTTATGCAAAGGTATTATATTCCTATGGGAGTTCACAGCTCTTGGACATAGGCTGAACCTGACATACAACAGTCACTGTCTGTCTTTCTGATGAATGCTCTGATAATAGGCAAAACTCATTATAACTACATTCATTTCAGATTCTTGACTAACAACCCAGCAAAGTGGCATCTAGAAGAGAAAATCAGTGAAATGGGAGTGCATGGAGAATATGCTTTCCTCTGGTCTTGGAAAGTGAGTGGCGTTTGCAATACTTTCCCTTTCAGAAAATAGGCACATGATAACTTCTCAATAACATGATTAGCTGGCTGGATGGTATCCTACTGTTACAAAAGGAAACAGGATGTGCTTATTACATTTAACATGATTATGTTAAATTCCAGGGCAAAAAAGAATGGAAACTAATAGACATAGTTGTTTAACTGAGACTCCTACCCTTTTCAGCAGCTTTGGTGTCCTTGTGGAGGACCTGGTATTCACCTGCTGAACATCAGGGATTTCTATGCATCAGAAAAATGTCATTGCATACAGACATAGGGATATATGACAAAAACTGAAAGGTCTGTTCACTCCCAGAGAAACTTCACACAAAAATATCTTGTCTGCTGTTGATTTTAATCTGAGACACAATTCACACTGACTCAGAGAATATCAGCAATTGAAGAGAGATAATTATCACCTTCGTAGAGGAGGCCACATGGTCTCACAGATATCATTATTACACACCAGGTACTTCTCCCAGGAATCCATCCAGTGTACAAACATTACTCTGAAAACCATTTGGCCACAGAAGAACAAGGAAGGTGGCCCCTCAAACACCAGTCCCAGAGTGGAAGAGGACTGCTAGGACTCTAAAGGCCACGTCTGTTTCCATCAAATACAACACACAAATACTTGGACCCTGCAGGGAACTCAGCCAGTGCTGCTGTCCTGTCAGAGGTGGTCAAGAGAAATGCCTCCACAAGGAAGACAAACCTACTGAAAAAGTTGGTGTCTCTTACAGCTGGTGCAAATGGGGAAGAAAGCAAAACAAACCCAACAAAACCCCCAGACTAATCATAGTACTATAGATGATGAGAGAAAAAGGAGAAGAAAAGCTATCTTATAATAAGGAAGCTGTGCCTCTACCTTCATTTTCATAATAGAGAAAGTAAAAATATTTGACCCTGATCGTATCATAGCAGGGAAAGAGAAGAGAGCCCTGGCAAGCTTGTCACAAGCCAGAACAGAGGATCTGAGAAGGGAAGTACAGTGTCTCCTTAGCACCCTGAACACAAACTGAGAACTGGTGCAGTGTTTACTTCCCACAGGTATGTGCTATCTGTGTAAGGTCTCACACATGCACACACAAAGAACAGCTAAAGGCTCGAGCTGGCTCACCTCCCTTTTTCTATTAAATGCTTCCAAAGAGGGAACATCAACCTGGCAGGAACTTACAACTACCTGGTTTCACTGGGGTGAAATTGCCCTACACTCCAGTCAGGAATGCTCCAAGCCTAAAGCAGAAATCTAGAGCAGTTTGATGCTGCAGCAGTAACAAAATCTCATGTGACTCCTTCACTTTTAAGCAGCCTGTCTTTGGTTATCTATAATTTTCATAGATGCTATTTCTTTCCAGAATAAAAAGACAAAAGTAATTTTTTTAAAACAAAATACAATGAAGTAAAGTAGCGTAAGCTCTTAAGGAAGCCCTTTACTGAGGGAGTGGATTTATAATCCTTAAAGTTAGGGTATGCTCCACTGAAGAAATGTAGCATCTAACCCTTTCAAGCATTCCTGATCATACACACGTTCACACTGTTAAGTGATAGATAGCTACGATTTTTAAGCACATTTTATCAAGAATATCACTCAATTTCCTTTCTTTCAGGGATTGAGAGGCTTAATGTCAGCTATTGTATTGTCAGAACACAAATGGTGAGAAAACAGTATGTAAAACACACTGGTTCCCCTCAAAAACCAAACCAAGTCTTCAAATGCTGGTTCCTATTTCCACCAAGGGTAACAAGCTATACCAGTTGAGGAACTACTCCAACATAAGTAACTCTCCTCTGGCCTACTTCCATTTAAACAGAACTACAGGTTCCAACCACTCACTTAATGTCAATAGCAGAAGAATATATAAGCACAATATAAATACCACAGAGAAAAGCAAATATCCCAGGAAAACAAAGCAAGCAACACATCCTTACCTTGCTGCTGCTGCTAAGAGGTTTTTGGCATTAGGAGCTCCAGGATCAACAGAGAGAGACTTGGCAGCCAGTAACAGCTTGCTTGAAGCCATAGAGATGCTCTTGAGGTTACCTATGACTTGAATCTGGTCCTCTTTAGTCTGGAAAGCCACAATAGCTTAACATTATGTACAAAATTAGCAATCAAGTGAGTATGCTAAAACTACACATAGAAACCCAGTTTGTTTATCCACCTCATGACATACATGAGCTCAGAGAAGGATGGCTCAAGCCTCTGTTCACCCAGACAGGTGAAACCTCTAGCTTCACTTACATAACAGAAAAAGACCCTTACAACAAATAGCTTGGCTTCTAACAATGGTAGTATTCACAAATGAGCAATGGAGAAACTTCACTACTTGTTGAACAATGCTTTTGTTGAAAGACTCTTCTGTGTCTCTGCCTGGCACAACTGCTTCACATTATTCAGTCAGTGTACACTCTCTGTATTCTGGCATCCTTTGTACCGCCCGCAGGCTCTCTAGCCTCTAACTGGGATTGCTCACACAAAAATATCCTCCAGAAAGTCATCTTTCCCAATAAAATAACTTTCTATAAGCCTACTTCGGGCAACATTCTGACTTGGATGTTCTATTATTTATTTTAAGCCATTGCTTCAAAAGGGAAACCTGTATTTAAGTACAGTTACAGAAAAGTATGGCATCTTCACAGCAAACATCTGTGACTAGATTCTCCTGCCAATGATCAGTAGAAGTGAACCCATTTTTTCTAAGAGTCTGTTCATAGTTTTACATAAAGAGGTTGCATATTATTCAGCTGATATGAATAGCTTTTACTCTATATTTACTACATCCTACTTTCTCCTTACCTCTAAATTTTGCTAGTCACCCAAAACACCTGGTATTGCTTTTGTTCAGGCCAAATAACTCACACAGAAGGCCTTCTCATTTGAAAGATCAGCCATTAATAACTAAGATTAATAGCTACCCCCTGTGTCAGCAGGATATGCAAATTCACAAGGGCCACAAGGTCATCAGCAGCTGGATTCTCATTTCAAGAAGCCATTTGCAGTACTGCTTCTGCCTTTGCCTTCATTGAATTGCCTCAGACAGAACATTCTAAAAGTCAATGTGGTCCACAGCTAAAGAGACAGTCAGGTACCTCACTACTACTCACTTTCAGAGAGTCAGCTGTATATGGAGCCTAACTCACTTCACACATCTGGAACCTGAATTATGAAGTTCTGCCGGAGAAAAACCACCAACCACTGTCAGACGTCTCTACTCAGTTCTATCTACAAAGTATCTGCTCTAGAGAGACTTTTCATAAATGACTTCAAAGGACTGACACACTCAGGACCTTCTGGCCATTTTCCAGTGCAAGCATTTCTTAGGTTTGCAGGGTCCTCCTACAACCAGGGTAAAACCATCTGCAGATTCTCTTTTCTGCAAGTCCTACCATTTCTTCTGATACACAACTCCTTTTTATATGCTGACACATGTTATGCTAAATCATTGTCAAATGACCAATTACTGTAGCTCAGCACAACTGTATCCAGTAAGATAAACTGAAGGTGGTATCTCCAACTACCAGGAACGAGCTCAGTAACATGTGACAACATTCTTGAATGAGAGCTCATCAGAGTAGAACTCTGCTAGATTTTAAATCACTGAACACAAGTCAAGTGCTTGCTGTCAGATCCAAGGATGGCATTTTAGGCAGCCCTCTTGAACTGCTTGCTCCACTCTGCAGCAGGTTCACAGCACCATGGAGCAATATCAAAGCATCATTTCCTCCATCTACTTAAAGCATTTCAAAAGTAGCAAAAAAAGGTGCTACATTTTGAACAGCGTTCACCTAAATTATGCTCCATGGTAGTTCCACCAAAAAGAAGCAACCCTTTCCACAAGCTCAGAGGTTCAGCACACCTTTGCACCTTTGCAGCTCAAAATACACAGAGGAGTAAAAAATCGTACTTCTGACTGGACACAGAAACAAATACCAACACCCTGCGGAAGATGCAAATGCTGAGTTCTCTTCTTTCCAGATGACCAGCTCCAGATGACTCCCTCACAACCAACACCTCTTCACACACCAGCATGCTGTGCTGCACTGTAGTGCTACATGAGCAACGTCCTGCACTGCCAGAGGTTATGGCCAAGATTATCCCTCAATTAGCAATGATCAAGAACTTACTTGTGCTTGGCCAGCCATTTCAATACCAGCATCAAGAAATTCATCAAAGTCATCACTGAATTTCCCAGAGGCTGCAGCCAGCTCCCCACTTTGGCCCCGTGTAGCATGGACAACTTCTCCAGCTGACTGATTCAGGTCTGCTGCTGCCTGGTTCAGTTCACTCTGAGCTTCTTGAAATGACTTAGAACTTGGAGGTAGCTGTAAGAGACAAAGTTCAGTATTTTACTGTCTGTCACATCGTGCCAGCCTTTCATGACTGGAGAGTTCAACACCCGCTGAGAATACCAAATGCAATGGAGCAGTGAGCTGGAACTGTGGGACAGCTGTCAACCAGAAATCTGTCCAGCAACTTGTGTCCTGCTGTTTCTTTCAAGGGACAGACAAGTCTGTAAGCTTTTCAAGGGACACAAGTATTGGCAGCTATTCAGATTTATTCTAAACTCTCTCTAGTAAACCAATTTGGTAAAAAAAACCCCAGTTTTATCAAAAGGCATTGCACAAACATATCAAAATACAATTCCTCCCTCATTCACAAGCTAACAAGGTCAGTGATAAATGCAGGAAAAAAAGCTGTTCAAATATTATAACCTTCTGGCAAATTACCAGTGCAAAAAGGCTTTTTTGACATGAATGCAGTTAAACAAAGTAACAGTTCTACTCTTTAACAAAATGACCAAGCATTTTCTGACAGATCACAATGCTTCTTCAAGCAAACTGATTGCTCCTAGGTGGGAGATGAACTATAATTTTCTAATTTTCATATTCTTCAGAACATTAAGTCATAGTTGCCATTTTCAAAACTGAAACATCTATGACAATTTTAATATTGCCTGCACAAGTCACAGACACATTTCACCTTCCTCATAAAACTACAAAAATGGTATTTCAGTCTAAATAGCAGCTGCCTAAAGACGCAGAAATTTAAACACAGACTCCATGAAGTATACTTGGGGTTCATTTACTAAATAATGATTTGACACATGGGGAACTCAGATCTGCTGTTCAGTTTTCTAAAACATATTTATTATACATTAAAAGCCATCTTACCGAATCAACAAGGAGCTTCTTGCTGGATTCCCCAATACTCTTTAAGGCCACATCCACATCCTTTTGTCCAGGCAGACAATTCACACAGTTATTCAAGGAGTGAGACACTGCTTTTGCTACCTACAACACACAAGTGAACACATTCACACAGAGAGGCTTAAGTACTCATTAATAGGAGGCACAGCCTCTACTCCATAGTCAGCAATTCCTACATTCTGACGCTTACAGGAACATTTTTGAGGCTTGCAACTTTCTCAGTTTGCTGACCTGCAGTCTTTATTTAGGCTCATCCATGTGATAGGATGGTGTTGGCAGGGCAGCCCCACAACTGGGGGGTTCCTGGAAGGAGCACCTGGGATAAAGGCTGCAGCACTGCAGGTAAGGGAATGGCCCTGAAGTTACCTATATACTAATCACAGAAATTCGTTGCATGGTACTTTTTGCAAAGTTCTGATTAAAACAAAACTATCTTCATAAGAAATTATTTACAATACAGGCCAATTCTAGAACTTTTCAAATCAGAAAAAAGAACTTGTCACTCCTAAAGTATTCAAACATAGTGGTGCCATACGTGAAGAAAACACGCACTCACTTTTTGAATATAACATGGATAGAGATACTTTATCTGAAAATTATCAGTTTGATTGCTATCTCACTTTTGCAGTCAAGCAGTCTCCTCACATACGCTGTGGGTAAAAGCACAGAGTTGCATCTTTTTTTATTTTTCTGAGATTACTAAAATACCATACTTTATAACCATCTGCATTATTTAACCTAGCCATGATGTTATTGTCTGAGAGCTGTTGAAAGGAACAGAAAGTTGACATACCTATCAATCTTATTTTCTGTCATTCTCTCTCCTTATTTAATGCTGATTTGGAGTAAATTCACTGGGTGTTTGACAACTCATGCAGCTGTTCCAGTCCCAGCTTACCTGGGCTAATCTCTGCTGACTGTCTGCATCCCCTGGGGCAGCCAGGGCCTGCTTGGCCTCCTGGATCAGCATGGCAGAGCCTTCCATGACATCCCTGGCTGAGTCCAGCATTGCATGGGCTGCCACAGGGTCACTGGTAGACGCTGCAACCCCTCGTGCTGCCTGAGCCAAAGTCTTCAAGGCCTGAGCAGTTTCTCTGGCAGCAACTCCTATGGTCACATTTCACCAAGGATTCTATTAGTACCTCTAAATACAATCTTTCTATTTCATGACATGATCTTGCAGGTAATGACACTATTACAAAATAACACTGCAAATGCAATTTAAAAGAAAATCTTCAAACAGGAACACATTTGAAATACACAGTATCAATTGCTTATTGAAAGCCTGTAGTGAAGCCATAAAGTAAATGTTATAGCCCAAAGACCATATTCTAGGCACAGCTCTCTATACCAGTGACTACATTCTAGTGAAGCACTGAAAAAGAAGAAAAGCTAAAACCTGTAGATGAGGAAAAACTCATATTTCAAGCTATGTGGGAAGTGATTGTCTGCAAGAATGATATACAGGAGTTCAGAGCCACAGCACAACAACAGTTTAACTTCAGGCAATCAAAAAAGATTATTAGGAATGATACAACTTGATATAATCTAACATCATTGTGAGTAAAAACATATAAAAATAACTGAATGAAGTCACAGAAAGGATGTAATAAAATTACCTTCTGTGATCTGTCTGGCCAGTGTTAAAGGACATCTATCAACTCCAGAGCTAAGGCATAGGACTATGTGAATAATGGTATCCCTCTATTTATGAAATTATTGAAAAGGAACTCATTGCTTTGTAGGGTTTCCTAGAATCTGATGATAGGAGAGCTACTAGATTTAGCTATTCATTATCAGCTGCAAGTATTTGTACTCCCTTGCCTGATACACAGTGCCTACTTCTGCACAACTATGTGATAGAAACATGAGCCATCTTGATGAAATTCCACCTGCTTCAAATGAAAGCAACTGTGATTTCTAGAATCCAGATACAATTATAACCAATGAAGTGGTAATTGCCATAACACATTTTATCAGTAATATTAGACAAAACATCTTATGGGGGCATTTGCAACAACAGCTTTCATTTCTAACAGAAATAAGGACACAGAACATTTTAACATCTACAAGTAAACTTCTGTCCCTTCTGTAGAGCATTTTTCTTATTAAGGTGGTTTTGTTTCTAAATTAAAAGTACAAGTACAAAAAAGGAACTGTAGGATCTGTGTGGCCAGGTTTCCTGTTGGCTTTACCTCAAACTATGCAAATGTGCTCAATGAATCAGCCACAGCAGCTGTATTGTACATATGAACTGGTAACACCTAGGAAGAGATGCAGTTCTGAATGTCACCAAGCTGTCCCCACTATGTTTGTATCCTGTAGCTTCAAAACATATCTGAGGCACCCTTTAAACCTTCTGTAAGGAGATAGCAACATTTCCAGTGGCACTGACCTTAGAAATGCAATACATTTTATTTCAGCCTTTCCCAGCGTTTCAGTGGCAGATATTTACAAAAACAACAGATGTCCCAATCTATTCTGATTAAAGACAGAGCAGATTGCATCACTATTCTTTTATGAAGCATAAGTCACACTCAGAATTCTTCATAACTTACCACAATTCACTATCAGCACTAAAAAAAAATGAAGTAATTCCTTGATTAAAGTAGTCTGTGACAAGAAAACCTTTCATTTGATGGAAAACATCATTTGATGGAAAGCAGAGGTTTCACAGAGCCATTGTGAATAAAGCAGTACCTGTGTAATGCTCGTTGCCCTGAGCAGCACAAGTTAACAACTGGGCCATTGACGAACCAACTGCTTTGGATGTGCTTCCCAGGTCCTGAGTGCATTTCTCAAGCTGTAAAAAATTGCAAAGGACAAAATACTTAGTTTAAGCTCAACAAAAATACATGTTTTAAATAGTACTGAAAAGTTCCTCATTCCACAAAAACCTAAACTTTCACCTCAGCTACTGAATACCCACAGTTTCTCTGAAATCTGACTAGCATGTTTTCCCTGTTCAGTATTTGATAAATTAACATATTAGGTAGTTTGAACAATAAAACTATTTTATAATTAGCAATGGAAGTAAATACCTTCATCTAGGAAGGACTTTTTTCCCCCTCAAAGCAACCATTTCACTTTCTAAGCCTACTAGAACTGGCTCTCCTGAGTTCTCATCATTGCCACTATTGAAAAGAAATTCTTTTTGACAAGACCAAAACATTACTGTTACCAAACTGTAATTTGTATAATAGAGAAGGAGGCCCCACAGTCCTATGAGTAACTACTACAGAACATACTGTTGCTGTAATAGTAACATATACTCTTTTTAAGAGAATCAGTGCAAAATCTTATCAGCATGATCATTGTCCAAAGCCTCATGACTTGTTTTGCCTCTAATATTTAAGTTTTTAACAGCTAACTTTGTTTGTTTTTAAATGAAGAACATCCTTCCTCAATTACAGTTTCTCCTGGAAGAGGTTTTAACTGTCCATCCACAGCTGCCATCTTCGCATCTTGCAGTTCATTTTTGAGTGTCTGGACTGTATTCAAAGCAGAATCAATTTCCATTGGGCCACAAGCTTCATGAGCCTATTCAGAAATCAGATCAGTACCACTGTTAGCAGCTGTAGGCAACTTTCAGAAACAGTAAATGCCTCAGGTCTAATCTCCCCTCCCATATTATTTCTCTTCCTACTTTAGAGGCCATTGTGAGCCCTTTAAATAATATATCATAGATTCCAAACTCCTGAACAATATTTTCAGTCTGTGAAGAGAATAACACCCTGCTGAGAGGCACCAGTGGAATGAGGTGCACTTGGCTTGGGTACATGTCCCTTCACAGCAGGCAGCCCAGGGACTGAGAAAGTAACTGCTGTACTCTGGACTTCCCCTTGGACCAGCGGCCTCACTGTGCATCATGACCAAAATCCCACTAACTCCCTGATGTGCCAGCCCACATTCACCAGTATGAGATGGAAATTCTAGCATTAGCTCAGGTGTAGCCACCTCAATGCTACAATCCTGGTTTCAGGCCTCAGTGTAGGCCTGAACACACACACACACACAAAAAAGATCAGACTTTCCACTTGCATTTTTTAAGCCCCACATATTTTAAAAATCTGTGTGTGAAACATAGAGAGCCTCTGCCTCCCTGAATTTTAGAGGTGATGATTCCAGTTCACAATTACAGCAGTAAGCACAGCAGAGCTGTAGCTGGGTTCTCACTGGTTTGGTGAGGCACAAGATGTGTTCCCTTTTCCCTGCTCTCCCTTGAATGTAAGAGCAGCTCAAAGTCTTGATGTGCTGCTCTGTATACTCTGCTCACATTTGTCTGGTATGGAAAGGGTAGCACAAGCTTTTTCAGTTTTCCTGTCACTTCTCCCTCCCCTGTCTCTCATGACACAGAGGCCACCTGGGAGTCTGAGCAAAGTGTGCACAAAATATAGCAGTGAGAGGTGAGCACTGCCTGAGCATGAGCCACTCCCTCAGGGGAGACAAGAAGTCCTCTTGTTTTAGGTGATTAAAAGCAGTATTTACCTACCTTCTGGGAGGCAGTTCTCAGCTCAGCTAAGCTGGTAGCAAGATTCTTTGCACACTGACTGAGCTGCATAGCTGCTGCTTGATCAGTCACTGTGGGGACAGCAGCTTTAGCAGATGCCACCATTTTACTTCCAGGCTGTTCAAAGAACAACAGTGAACACAATTGGTTTTACCAGCTCATTTTCTTTAAAGAAGGCTATGGATTCAATAAACAAACAGCTTCCTCCATTCACACACTCATGAGGTTTCTAGATTTTTCTTTCATGGCTAGCGCATGCCTGCTCCTTAAGCTGGAACATCCTGTCAGAATTCTGTCACATTTCCAAGTCCTCTGCAGCAGGACTCATTTGTGCTTTCACAGATGTCTGCCCAAAGCCTTTGAATACTCATGTAGACTAGTTAAAAACACTGAAATGTGAAATTTTGCCACTCAGCATTCATGTGGTACAATTAGCTCAAGGTGGCAGAGATGGCAAATTTCTCTCTATGCTTCTAAGTACTAACCTCTGCCAAAATTCTATTAAATGAAAATTGTAATTCAAGCAGTGCTTCTACACAGGGATCACTGCTGACACAACTAAAAATCTTTGCTGATTCTCATCATCACCACTGTATACAAATACTGCCACAGGGGAGATGGATCAATCATGTGAATGACTCATAAAGCAAATACTTAAACAGAATAAGAACATGGTTTGTGATCCCTCTGCCTACACAGGACCATAAAAACCTGCTAACAGCCATCACATTTAAGGTAAAAGTAACTGATGCCAAGTAATGACCACGCCATTACACAGCGAATTGGTTTCTGGTGTTGCTTCTTGTAACGTTAACAATAAGCCAATAGTTTTGTTATCAATACTCAATATTCTATCTTTTTATTTTAAGATGTTTTAGAAAAAGCACACAGTCAAATTTTGTGTTTTTCCAAACAATCAATCTAGATCTATTATGCAGGCTAATATCTAAAAAAAAACATGCAAGTATTCTTTTTATTTCTGAGGAATTCTGAAACTTTTTTCTGCAACACTAAGTTTACCTTGCCTAAAAAGGTTACAACAGCCTGTCACATATTCAGACTCAGATCTCTACTTAGAGAGATGCTAAATTCTCTGAATTTTCTTCTTTAAACTATCCCAGAAGGCAAGTGAACAGCAATGAATAAGCATACTCCATAAACATACTTTTTTTTTGTTACTTTCAACCTTTTTTCTTGTTACTTTTAACCTCAATGTCAGCAGTTTTCACTCTCCATAGATACAATGGATTTTAGCCATCTAACCTGAGGAACTAAAGTCTTCCTATCTATGGCTCATAGGTAGCAGTGAACTTCTTTACATGGTTCTTAAAAGTTTACTGGTTATCACAAATGAAAATATACAGCACTAAAAAATGCTTTTTACATCTACTGCAATGATTGGTTCACTTCACCTGAAGGAAATTCTGGCTGGAATTTATTAAAGCAAGCTGAGCACTGAGGTCTTCTGCCTGAGCTTGACTGCCTCTTACACCCTGCACCAGCTGAGGAATGTGGTCTGCAACATTCTAAAATGGACAAAAAGAAAAGATTTTTAGTAAAAAAATAAAAACTCAAAATCCTCTGAAAATAAAACAACCAGGCTTTCCACTCCCCTTAGAGACAACAGCCAAGTGTTACATGGCACTAACAGTAGCTCAGCTTTGCAAAGCTCAACAAACAGCAATGCATGGATAACACAGTAAATGAGAGTTCTCCAGAATCCACACACATGGACATACATAGTCTTTTCTTTTTTTAAAAGTTCCTTCTGGGGTTGCAACAGCATTATAGAAGGTGATCCTCACCAGTTGCCCATAAAGCAGTGTTCAAGAATTACTTGTCATGGGCTGTGCTGTGTTTACCTTGCAGCTCTGCACAAGTTGCTGGTGGGCTGCTGTGTTCTTATTGGAAACAGCTGCATTCTGAGAAGCTGCAATAGTCTGAGTAGCAGCAGCTGCAGCTTGTTTAGCTGCAATCTTTGGAGAAAAAGAAAGCGAAATCAGCGCTAGAAGTGAGTAATTCAGAGGATGAAACATTACTAAAGGTAACTTTGACAGCAACAACATTGACAAATTAATACATGTTATCCCTTAATTTGATTTGCCTTAAGGAAACCTCAGCTGACCATCATTGCTCTTCTCTCAAGGTGAAAATGATTTGAATAATGTTATCCATCTATGATTTGCCAATTAAGAAAAAGGCAGACTTAGAAGCATTCTATGCCCTTACTCTTTCAGCTTAGATTTCAATAGGAGGAAGATAAGTGAACTACAAACAGCAGAAATGGTCTAAACAATGAGCTCCTTATGAAGGCCAGAGAAAACAGGCAAAGTACACCCAGTGCTGCACACTGCTACATTGATACCTCTGACCCAGGACTCAAGGGAGCCAATTTCTGCTGAGATTGCTCTATGGCAAAAGCAAAGATCCTAAAATGACACAGAGGTACAAAATACTGCTATTTCTGAGTCTAACAGCATTCTGAAGACCTTCTTCAAATATTATTATCAATATCTCCCTATTACAAAAATAAAAATTCAACAATTTATCCAAGGTACTTCAACATGTTGTACAACACTAACTGGCCCACTAAATAGAAGCAAGCATGAAGCTTATTACACATTTTACTCCTTTGTAAGGCATTACACATTATAACAGCAAAACATATAAAATACTCTTTGTATAAAACTTTCTTGAATGCAATTAGAAAATCACAGACATCAGCCTTTATTTCCTAAACTACTCCTGATTTTTAGTTGTAGACAGACACAGAAACTCAGTGTATTTCTGGAACATGGTCACCTTACTGCATTTGAATCAGACTAATGCAAAAATCACAGTTGTAAACTAGGAACTATGAAAAGTTTGTTATTTTAATCTGTTGTTTCTTCATTTCAGTTGAGAATGTGAAAATCAAACTTTGCCCACAAAACAAACTTCCATGGTATTTTATCCTTACTAAATTGCCTTTCTCCCTCTTGGCTGGGCCACTAGATAGGATGTATCTTTTTACTTCCATTCCTGCTTCTTGACTCTGAGTAATTTCCCAGTTTAATTGGATATGCTGCAATTCAACTACCTTTGTACAGAAATTCATCTGGAACTCTATATCCTAGTAAAGGCACCAAGAGATACTGTGTGTAAATGGCACACCATAGAGATAAATTAACACAGCAATGAAGCCATTTCAGCTCAGCTGTTTAATTTTAGGACTAAGCCACCAACAAATGCCTTCTGAGTCAAATCCTTACACTATTTTACCACATCTGTGATACAAATCACTCAATTTTCTGAGCACGATGTTATGATATACCGGCATGTCTAATTCTAAGCTTTGTACTCTGGAACTGAGCTTACAGCACTGTCATTCTCTGCTTAGCACTTTCACTCTATGGTTTCCAACCTCTAATCTGTTGACAATTTTCTTCTTGATGGCATTTTGTGCAGCAGCATTTGTAGCAACCCGCAGTCCCTCTGCTGCTTCTCTCAGACGTTGCTGCTGATCCTCATTTTCAGGATTGGCCGCAGCTCCCTGCACAAAATTTCCAAACAAAACCCATAAGTCTGAGTAAAATGACTGGAGAAAACGTGGATGAGCATCAAGACTTAAGTTCAGACAGCCTCAGCTACATCAGCATTAGTTTTTCCTAAACTATCATGAGGAAAGTTAGAAGAACACTGAAATATTACAAAACTTCAAAGCAGAAAGTCTGTTTCTAGTGGAAGGCTGTTACTATCTATGTCTGGTACTTAGAGGAAGAAAGCTGAACATTTGATTCATATACCAATTCAGGTGCTTGGAAAAAAGCCTTTTTTAACTGCTTCTCCTTTGATCTGAAATAATGTGCTTGTATGAATATAGGTTTTTGAAAAAAACTCAGTTTTTAAAATTCCCAATTCAATGTGTCTTTCAGTAACTGCAGTCCAAAACTTGAAGTTTAGCATAGTACATTTTCTCCATCTGAAGTCAGAAAATACTGGAAAGTCAAGGATAGGCAGCCAGGCATACAGGGCTTCTGGAGTCCCAGCAAGAATGGCTGGCCCTGCTGCCATAAAAATCATTTCAGTGCAGGATCTGGGAAACAATTAAAAGGACAAATTCCTCCCTAGCAGATTGAAACAGGTTTCCAGCACAGAAAGAGAAGAAAAGTTGTGATATTTGTGTCTCGTGAAAATGAGGAGGGAAGGATGTGGAATGGAACAACATAGGCAAGATTCCCCAGGTGAAGGAAGCTGTTTCTCAGACAGAGGGGAGTTGCTTTGTAATAATTCCAGTAAGAGATTGCTGTGGTTCTGTTGTTCCATTTGCACTGGTACAAGTCCCTGCACCATAGCAGGGCTCAGGGCTGGTGGTAACTGCCCTACATGGCTTGAGTCATAACCACTATGCACACAGGAAAGCAAAAGCAGTGCAAGATGATCTTTTAAAATCAAAGAAATCCAGGTAGCTGATAAATTAGTTTTTGGAATGTACCTAGGGTAAGTCATTAAATGCCGAACTTTTACAGGATAAGAGAAAACATCTTTACTATCAGCCAGATGCTATTTATAAATCCTACACACCCTTTCTTCATTGTGTACAGCCTTACAATTTTAAGCTGATAGTTCATTTTCCTGGTACCTTTGCAGCTTCAACCATGCGGGCTGTGGAATCTGCCAGGAGCTTTGCAGCAGCCAGAAGCTTCTTGGAGTTCTCCATGTCAATCTCTGCTTCTGCATCAGACCTCATGGCATTGACGAGATCGGAGGTGGCCTGGGCCAGCACCCTCGCCTGCCGCACCATTTCACCTGCGGGGCACAGCTGCATTTTTACCTTCTCCTCTCTGCACTTCAGTCTAGGTTTCAAAACTCAGCATCGTTTCACAAGGCAAAAATGAAGTTACATTTGCTGAAGTCTTTTTTCACTTGAAAATGATACACATATATATACACATATAACTTGAAAGTTTCATAAACAGATCTGGGATCCCAATATAAATGACAGAAACCACTACAGCAGAAATGAAGAAAAAAGTGTAGTATTTGCAATCTAGATAGTAAGACAAAAACACACAATCAGTATTTTTAGATAATTTTGAATATACAGTTCAAGGAAACTCCTATCCCAGCAAAGACTAACAACTTTGCTTTCAAATCACAGCCAAGATTTCCCTCCTTCAATAAAAATTACCCCTCATCTTCCTGTGTTTCTGGGGAATTATCTTTTGTCTAACAAACTGAGAACTTTGTCAGAAAACACTCAGCACTATTAAGCTGGTTTTAGCCAAAACCATCTTGGTTTTTTTTTTTTAGAAGCTGCACTTTTAGAAATGTCTCAGAAAAAAAAGCAGATGTAAGTTTAAAAATCTACAACAAAATCTATGCATAGTAACACCAATCACTGTGAAGTATTTGCCCAGGTGCCTGTCCTCTTATTTGGACATGAGACATTGCTATACAATTCTATGAAGTGAAGCAGTGGCAGAACACAGACAAAATATTACAGTGTTCCTTTAGCATGGTATTGATTATTTTCACTAAATATTTACTCCATCTAGCACACAGTTGATTTATATTATGGGCTGGATCACTACCCATGACAACAGCACTAGCATAGAAGCAGAAAACAGAGAAGAAGGATTTTTATTTTCTTGACTTGAAAGGTGCACGTGTGAATCGTGGCAAGCTACTGCTCCTCGGAGGAACTTACCGGCATCCCCCATGGAGCTGAAGATGCTCTCGGTGACACACATGATGGTGTCCGTGGCCTGGTCGTAGCGGCCGATGGGCTCCCCCCTGCTGGCGAACTGCCGCACGTGCTGCAGGAGGTCATTGAGGGCCTGGCTGACGATGCTGGCAGCCGCACTGACCTGCTTCAGCAGCTCGCTGTCATCCGTGGCAGCCTGGCAGGCCCGCACACAGTTCTCCACAGAGCGGTCCACCAGCTTCCCCGCCTCAATCAGCTGCTCCTGACACACCGGGGAGCTGATGGTGGGACTCACCACCTGCATGGAGAGAGCACCCAGAGCATTCAGAAAAGGCTTATTTAACAGTCTGTTCTCAAGGCCATTGGGAACACACAGCAGCACTCGCTGGACAGGATGCTCTGCCCCTTCACAAACACCACTGCCTCACCTTAGCACAAGCCACAAGCTGGGAAGTAGAGAGTGCACACTGGGTAGCAGCAGCAATGACCCTGTTCTGCAGAACAGTGTCCTCAGCCACCTGTGCTACGTTCTTGGCCTTCAGCACCAACATGGCAGCAGCATTGGCAACAGCTTTGGCCAAACTCATCAGAACATCCTGGTAAAGTAAAAGGAAAACTCAGTCTGCAACATTAAAACACACTCAGGGGTTAATTCCTGCAATCACTAAGTTCAAATAATTTCTTCCCATTTCTCCACTTAAAATCCCATCCATATACTTCAGTTCTTTAGTAGGATGGAGTCTTCCTAATGCCTCTATTGTTAAAATGACCTGGTTTTCCAGTAAAGAAAATACTTCCAATACACTTATTTATAATTTCAACTTCACAGCATGCAGAAAATCTTTCAAAATTTCAAAATTCAAACACACTACTTTTTGTTTTGCTTTTAGACATGGTAAACCATCCCTTTCCTTACCCACTTTTCCCAACACTCCATAACACCAATGATAATGCTTAAATTCTTTCTCTTAGTCAAGAGCTGTAATACATATATTCAACTAGGAATACAAAGGAGAACTCTGATGAAGTTCACTGAGATTCACTGCTGAATGAAGTGGTAAAAATGGCCTGCAAGTTGTATTAGCAGACACCTTGCACACAGTGCACTCCTGAAGTCTATCTGCTGCTGAAAAATACCTTCCCCTGTTTCTGGTGTAAACACATCCTTGGCATTCAGTGAAAAAATCCACACGTTTTTTTACAGAGGATTTAAGAGCACTGGTCTTAAACTGCTAACAGCAAACACTGTTAAATCATAAGGCATTATGATTTTGTAATTGATGCTACTATTCATCTTAAAGAAATTTTGTTTGCAATACAACAGTTTTTTTCTACTCAGTTTACCAAAAGATTTTATTAATTCTACGTGTTAACATGTATACAACACTTACATAAACCCCATTATATTTAATGAGAAGAAATACAGTACAGAAAGCTCGCCATGAAACATCTGTATGATGCACAGAAAGAAGTAGGGTCTCCTATGAAATCAGCACTCTGTGATTGTGTAACTAAAACCTACTTCAAAATGGATTCAATTAGCATAGAGAGACTCCAACATTTTCTAAGCACACTTTGAGCAGCCTGGTTTTATGCAGGGACCTCCTCATTACAAAACTGCTTAGTTCTGACAGTGACAAGCGACCTCCTCATTACCTGGAACCTTTCATCTGTTTCATTCTCCCCAATTTGTCTCAGTAGCTCCCCGCTGGCTTGGCCAATGCTTCCAGCTGCAGTCAGAACTGTCTGGCGAGGCTGGGAAGAGGTAACAGTGAAATGCATTAATTCAAAGAAAATGAGCTTTACTTGCATTTTGTATTTCCTCAAGGAACTTGTGCATTAGTGTGCAAGCAATATGGCCAAAAAGAGGGAACCTGAGAAGTTTTTCTTTACTCACCTCTCCTGAAGTAGGTTGCACAGCCTTCAGCAAGTCAGAGACAGCACTGGCCAAGGTTCGAGCAGCTTTCAGGAGGTCTTCTCCACTTCCAACTTCATCATCCATGAGAGCAGCAAGCAGTTTCACACCTTTGGACATCTCAGTGAGGTTGGAAGAGATGGTTGTAATTGCACATCCCACAGCAGTGTAATCAGTGTCAACTGGGTCCCCTGCAGAGCAGATGTTTTTCAATGATCAGAATGTTTTAGTGGCTAAAAGGGAAACAGCAGCAGCTACAAGGTACACTCCTGAGAGATAAAAGAGACATTTCAGGACAGCCAAGCAATGCTTACTTGTATTACTTACATTACTTAAGTAATGTGTCACTTCAGAAAACCATTCGATTGCTATACATTTTCTGATTTCTACATTTCTTCTGCAATAATCTATCCTCTAATATAATGTTTCTTCATTCAATGCAATTTGCTGAGAAGTCCACAGTTTCAGCCTCCTTCAATACTAAAATAACCTAAGGCAATACAGTCTTGTTTCCTTTAAGCCACTCGCAGCTCCCTCAACCTGTAATTTGCTGAAGAAAAACCCACTGTCAATAAAAACATAAACCCTCCTTAACAACTGCCAGATCAATGATGCTTTCTTGTAGTAACCTTGCAAACACTCTCTACTCTGTTGGATAAGCAAGCTACATTTTATCTTCACTGACTGCTACACCTTTAGAGAAACTGAAGATGGAAAACATTGTGTTGGGAGGGACACCAAGCTGGTTCCACACATCAGTGCACATAGCTATTGGAGTGTTTTAAAGAAAATTTTCTGCAGCTGCCCCATACTCTGCTCATATGTTACTTGATATAGATTGACAAATAGTTAGGAGACTGCAAGGGAATTCTTCCCATTGAAATTTACCTGCTGTAAGGTTGACAACAGATGCAGTTCCTGCAGTGATTGCATCAACCTGAGAGTGTATTTCATGTTTTGATTCATCAACCTTGTTCTGAACCCATACTCTTGATGCCTGAAGAACAATAATGAAAAGAGGAATTAAGGACTGCAGGGAGGTTCTGTAAGGGAAGATACCAGGTAGATATCCCACTCTTTTGTGAACTTTAAAAAGTGAAACAGAAGACAAGCAGCAGGCCCTTGAAGTGAAATATAAATGCAAGCATTTTCTTCTGCTGATTAATTCATTACAGATTTACTCCCACATTTCAACAGTTGCCCTTTTAAGGTAAATGCCATAAGAAAGGCTAAACACTCCTGACTGACAGTCCCCCATAAGCAATAACCCTCTGGCTCTGTCCTCCTGCCCCAATCTGGATCATGAACAACAGAATCATATTTTATTCTTGTTTTCCATGTCTCTGTGAGGCAGTAAGTCCCACCATTAATACTGCCCATAGTTTGTGTTTAACTGTACATAAGCCCACAAAACAATAGCCCTCCAGGCAGGTTTATGCAAGGAAGTCTGCCACATCTGGTCTCAGGAGACTGATTAGAGTGAGGTGGACCACTGTACATGAATTCCTTAAAGAGAGCACAAAATCTTTATCCCATCTTAAAAGCTTTAGCAATACCACTTTAGATCTGGGGACAATGACTAAACTGGTCTGTAAACAACCCAAAGCCCTAAGGCTCATTTCTGTGTGGATCAGAACTCACCATGTCCTGCCCCAGAGGTGGCAGGTTATCCACTTCACTGAGGTCGGCCTGTGCCTGCTGAACTGCGTGCATGCTGGTGTTGATGGTCCCCATCAGGGCCTGCTGAGCTGAGGTCTGCAAGGCAGAGCAAGGCAATGGCTGTGCTGTGTTCCAGAGAGCACCTCAAGCACATGCCACATGTGCATGAAGAGACCCTGAGTGACAGCAGTCCAGCAACCACACCAGGCTATTTCAGAGAGCTGCCTTTTCCCTGGCACAATGGAGAAAGCAAAGCCCTCAAACTCTTCCCACAGTCTTGATTCTGCTCATACCACTTTACACTCTGTGCTACTTTCACACATATACAAAGTGCTCAACTTCCTCAGCTCAAACAATGGCCAACAGACACACACAAACCCACTGAGCTGTCTTACTGATCTGCATTCGAGCAACACAAAAACTCAGTTTGCTTCTAGGAGATCATTACTGATTTCCTGGGACAGCCTCCCAGTGCAATCAAGGATGATTCTAAAACTAAATTGTCATCAATATGCATAAGCTAACAGAAAACTGAACGGGTTTAGGCAGAGCAGGATGCTCTCTGTACTGCTGTCTGTATCAAAACAGCTGATTCTGTTTTGCCCATGAACATAATTGATGAACTCCCTGTTTTTATCTTGACCTATACTGATATAAAGTCTTTTTAAATCTTATATAACTTCCATACACACTTTGGTTGAGGAGTAGGAGTGCCTGCTGGGCAGGCATCTGGCAAACAGCCAAGGTCAATTCACTACACAGACTATACTTCTAGTAGTATGTCATGATTTTAAGCCCTGATTATATTCTCTAAATGCTGTTTAGGGCTTGTGAAAGTCTTTCAATTCACATGAAAAAAAGCACTATCAGATTTAATCCTACTAAAAAATGTCTAAGTTGGTGGGCTAGTGATAAGCTAGAAGTAAGCCTTTATCCTTAAAATTGTTTACCTTTGCCAGTGTTTACACCTTTTTTTTCCCCTTTGAATACGTGTTTTAACAACTTCGAAGTAAAGAAAAGGTTGGAAGAGCGTGCTTTAAAGAAAATGAGGAAATAAGTCAAAATGTGACACCCTAAATGTTTAAGGAATATTCATAAGTTATGTTTGGTGGAACAGTCAGGACATTACAGCCAAGACTCTTGGTCTTAGAAATGTGTGTAACACTCAGTTTCTGACTACTTGCTGCACAGACAGGTTTCACACACAAAACAAGGAGGTTTCTCACAAGAGGGGGCATATGTCCTCTGTGCATCTGGCCAGTTGTGACTTGCTGCTGAGGAGAAGGCATGATGCCAATGTTGAAAGTCTCGGGGCCGCTGGAGCCCGAGCGCATCACAGCCGGCAGCGCCACGGAGCCGTGCTCCACCTTCCCGGTCCGGTTAAACTGCTGCTGCAGAATGGTGGGCCTGGGAAAACACAGCCAGCACACAGTCAGATCCTGCAAATGGAGTTCTGTCAGCTGCTCTTCCTGTAGGATTTAAATTGCATTTCACAGCCTTTGGAGAAGCTGGAAAACTTTATGGTTTTTCTCTCTAACATACTGGAAAAATGATAATCCGGGCTTCTGGCAGATCAGGTTTTAACAGCACTAATGAGCAGGCACCAAGGAAAGATGGCAATGTGCAGTTTTGTTAAACATGATACAATAGCTTAACCCCTTTTAGGCACAGGGCAGACAGAATCAGAACAAGACTTATGGCAAAACAACTGCTTTGTTTCAGTAGTATCCCAGGCTGATCAATACAAAATAGAAGCATGAACCTTGTGGAGATCTTTTGCAAGTACTCCCTAGAACTGGGATAAAAACTTACTTTCTTCCCCCTTTATACCAAACAAGCACACATAGTACTTGCAAATAATCTGGCAGTCCCCCAGATACTGGGCTGGAGTATAATAAATAAAGTTACTGCCATCCACGGTCATGAACTGCCTTTGCCAGATATACTGCTCATATTTAAACATGATTCAACCTTTAATAGCTAGAAGCGTCGACAGAAATTCAGGCTGTAACAACACTCTGCTGAGGGAAAAAAGTGATTTCAACTATGAAAAAGTCTTGTATTTATCTACTACAAGTTTTAGGCTTCTCTGCACAGCACTTAACTAACAGTATATTCTGAAAGTGATTTGGAAAGGGCCATGTCAAAATAAAGCACAACTGAACATGTGTGATCCATCAAAAGACGAAATTTCCCATAAGGCACATGAAATACCTAACAAATCTATCTCATATAAACCATATGCTTAACAATAAATCAAATGGACCTTTCACATACACACTGCTGACACTGCCACCCTCAAGAGTTCCAAGAAAAGACTTGAGTGGCTCATTACAGCTTATAATGTCACAAATCTCTTTTTATTGTCTCACTGCACAGAAAGATTTGACATTCCTTTTCAAGAGTGTGGCCAGCTCTACAGTTCTGTGTCTCGCTATATTCAGCTACTCTCCCATCAAAACCATAACCTGATCTGTGTACTAAACCCTTTCCTCTACCCACACCACACATCTGATGGGTTTGGCTAGTGAAATAGGCCAGCTCTGCTCATAACACTGTGTACAACTAAACTGACAGGCGTCAAATCTACTGGAAACCATGGAACTAGCAGACAAAAGCAACCAAAACCTTGTAAATCATACATGAAGATGAAAAAAAATACTACAACTTTTCAGCTCTGCTTCATTATCCCCCTCTCTGCCCCAGCACTTTACTGAACTACAGCCTGAATGCCTTTGTTCAAGAGTCAAGTTAGCACAAGCTGGTGCCATTGCTGGTTGCCCTAACCAACAATTTTGTGTCAAATATCTGCTCTTCAGCCCTTGAATGAAGCTAGGAGCCTGCTGCATTGCCTGGGCAGAGTACTTCCTTCTATTGAAATACTCTGTAGAAAACCATTCTTTAACAGCAGTAACTGCACTACTTCATTGGAAAAAGCTGCTGCAGCTAAATGTGACACACTTAAAAACCAGACCATTTCCTCCTGCTGCATGCACTCACTTCTTAGGTGAAACAGATTCTTCCAACATGGTTGACTCCTCATCACCTTCAAGCCCAAATCTATCTTTACTTTGTTTCTGGAGAGGGGAAAAAAAAAGATAAGTTAAACCATGTGTGTTGTTTCTTGCTTTCTCTCCACCATTTCCTTGTCATTTATCACAAACCCAAACAAATGACATGCAGAGCCTTGTCTGGTGCTGAACACCAGGCTCTTGGGCAGTGAGTGGCAATACAGCCTCCCTCAGAGAAGAGGGTACTCTTCAGCATTTAACAGCCCAGGTTCTAAACCCTGGCAGATGAAGTACATAAAGAAAAAAAGCCTGCTAGTGCCTTTTTTAACAAAGGTATAAGGAAAGTGCTGAAATGTTACTGAATGGCGGTGCCTACTGATGCCTCAAGATTTTAGCCTTTATATCTTTCAAATCCTGTTCTGCAATGATGCATAACTCTAAACTCCATATAAAGTGTTAGTTAACTTCACATTTTGGTCAGACAAAACAATCCCTCTGGGCCTGAGATCCAAGGACACCCTACAGCCTCAGTATAAACAAAAGTGAATTGGAGGGGAGTGAACTGGGGGAATATGACTTCATGACCTGAAGCTGTAATTGGAGGATTAATTCCTGATATGTAAATGGACCAAATTTAGATCTGTGTGAAAACTCATGACCATTGTCCATTTTGGGTGTAGCCCCTTGGGGAGACTTTGTCTGCCCTTCATATACCTGAAGGTCCCTCATTATATATATCCACTTTCATTCTTTTAACTTCTGGCCTCTGTTTCTAGGTAAGCCCAAAAAAGGCATCACTACCAGTAGGAAACACATACTCATAAGTAAAGACAATGAAATGAATACTGTCTCCAAGTAATTTTATCATAGGTACTTTAAAGTTCAGGACAGTCTGACTTCAGGATGAAGACTGAGGCAGGGGTTTTTTAATGCTAAGAGAGATCTGTAAATATACATAAGGGCAGTAAGTCTAAACTACTGGAAACAAGAGGAAACTACAAATCATAGAAATAGTGCCTTATAAAAAGAGTCTATTTCTACTTGTTGCCTAGTGCAGAGAAACTGTCTGCTTTCCCTCTTGCTACATGATTTGTAGTCTGAGTCCATACAGATGATGATATAGAGGAGTATCCACTGTCACCTCCCATTCAAGAGGAACTCCTCATGCACATCTATATGAACACACAACTTTAGAGAAATAAGTTCTTACTATTAGAGTTTGATTTTATGCATGAACTGAAACTCCCTATTTGTAGTCAAGATAGTGCTTTACTTCTGTAATAATGTGAAGTTAAAAAAAATCGACTGGTTTTAATTTAGATATACACTATTCAAGTTCTGGGTTCTCTGTCAGCTGATTAATAACCTATCACTAAAATTGCAGGACATGAGGGGTTGGGTGCAGTGGGAGGGAACATTATACTAATAACACTTGAGCAGAAAAAAATGTACCTATCCATGCATATTGGAGAAAATTAGTTGGGCCAGTCCAAAACACAGCAAGAATTAACAACATGCAACTAAAAGCAATAAACCCCACTTTGACACATCCATCACAGAGATTACGTGGGCTCGACAACTACAACCTGCAGCTTCTCATATGAATCATGGATGTTTATGATTTAACCTGTTCCTAATTCATTAATTTCAAACTGGCTGTGTCAGCAGATGGCAGAGAAAAAAAATTCGAGGAACTGGGAGTGGATATTTGCACATTTGTATTCTATCAAGAGAGAAGGCTGCTTTCATTTGGCACTAGACAGCAATGGTACTTTTGAATCAAGTTTTAAAGCACCTACAGAAATCTGCAATTTATTTGATGTTTATTAAACCTGAGCCTGACAGCCTCAAAGAAAAAGGCATGTGATGAATTCTGTGTGATGAATTCTGGCAATCCTCTTCAACCTCTTATTACATAACCCTTAATGTTACATCCTACACTGCTCACACTAGCAAAGGCAATAAATTCATCTGGGCTACTTAACTTCTTGATTTCTTACTACTAAAATTTATTACAGTAAAGAATGATGTAGTTTGAATGTCAATGAAGTAAAATTTTGACAAGAATGAATCAGTGCTGTTTGGAACACCTCACTTTTCTATACAACATGCTTAGAATGGGACCATTCAGCTCCATGTTTGTTGGCAAACTTGCCCTTTTTTGCTGTTGCACTTGCTTGCTTGGGAATATTTTGAATACTGGAAATTTGTATCAGCCCTTCCTCTCTCACGCCAGGCACATTCTGTAAAAACAAGTTTCAAGGCAGTCTGACCTCTTCACAAACACTGATTTTATCCCCCTCTGCAGAACTGAGGCCTAATTCTCGTCTTTACTAATCATAGTGTTTTTAAAACAATGTACTGTTGGGGCTTTTTGGTTTGTTTTTTGGGCCAAAAAACTTTCTTAGCTTTGGTACATTATATACAAAAGCACCTGGGACAACTAATGTGTAATCCTGGCTGTAGTTTTAAATACTGCTTCTAGGGTAATTTCCCACCTGATTCATCACCATAGCTTAAAAATCCATAGCTGAAGCTTTGGAGTCCTCCCTGGATATACATTCACAGTGACCAGGTCACGTTCCAGACAGAAAAACAAAGCCCAGGAGTGCTGTACTGAGCCTGACACATGCTAGAGGTGTAATAAATAGCCTTGATTTTTCCAGAAGCAGTGCCTTACTTACAGGTAAAAAGATATAACATCAAAACACAAGATACAACACTGACTCCATGAGGGAAAAACTGCAGTTTGCACATATTTAAGTTTTTGCATTGGCTTTTTTTGCTACATGCCAAGATGTTAATACTGTACCTTCTTTAGGATGATATCAATGTAACCTGCAATTAATTGAGAGATCTGTTCTCCTTCAGTGGTCTGTACTGAGTAATAGCTTTCCTGATATTCACCAAAATCCTGAAAAAAAAAGGGGAAAAATCCCAAAACTTATTTGAAAATGCAAAGTAAGTAAATGAAGAAACAGTACCAAATATGAGTGAGAACATTCAAATTCTGAAATTGTACAGAGATTTTATTATATCCAACAGTAAGTTACACTCTAAGATTCTAAACCAGTCTGTATGCGAGACTGAGGGAAGAGAGAACAATGCTTTTTATTTCAGTTTACTCACAGATGTTTCATAAATTGAAATGCCAAAGAGATACTTCATCTAACTTTATCAGATTCAGTCACTTGAGGATAAGGTTTTTTAGAATTTAATCCTAGAGCATAATCATCCATGCAACTGGAAATTAGATGCACATGAATCAAGTGAATGCAATTTTCTAGCCTCTGCCTCTTGCTCCATCACTTTAAACCTTTTCATATACAAAATGTATGTTGCAGTGGTCTCCTATTTTGCCAAATAAATAGCAAAATATCACATTCATGAAGCTCTAAATTCTTAATTATCAAACACATGAATGAGCCAGCTGACTTTGTTTATGTTCATATCTTGCAAGTCACAAAGCACATTATGAATGACAAGCATCATAACTATTTACACAAGTGTGAATAATAATGCTTTCTTAACTGGTTCATTAGTTAGGCACAAACAAGATTTAAACAGTGGCTTGTTGAAAGATTTAAACTGGCCTGTTCAGAAGCACCAAACTACAGATTGAACCTGGACTACAGTATGTGTCAGTTTATTACTTGAGGACTCAGTGACTCTACAAGGCTAGAAAATTAAAGATAGAACAAGTTATAGTACAGAAACGGTTCTAAGTCTCCTTGCCACATAAATCCCTTGTCCTCTGAATACACACAGAAAGATTACCAGAGTGAAGCTTTTAGGTGAGGCAGCCCAGCGTTTCACAGTTGTCAGTGGCCATTCCTGCAACACTTCCTTGGTCTTCTCATCCACACGCATCACAGAGTCTTTGGTGACCCCCAGCAAACGAGGAACCAGCTTGTTTTTGCCTTTCATTTTTTCCTGTAACAAGGTGTGGAAGATTGTTTTCCATACAAATGTAGCTTTCCACAGGACAAAGGAAAAGCAAGATAGAACATAATGACAAAGGGAAGCAACTGGCATGCAGACAGTGACAATTTAAAACTCCAGGCTTAGTTTGTCTGTTTACAGACAATGATTTTCAGGCAATGCATTAGGAAACTCTGGTCTTTATTGCACCTTCACTATTCAGTTCAAAAGACAACCCCACTTCTCACTCCTCCAGGAAACTGGAATATCTTAGTGGTCGAGGTAGCAAACCTTAGCCTAGAGAGGGACCTGAGATAATCCATAAGCAAGGACACAGGATGGTCACAGCCAGAGCTCCGTTACCTTAACAAGGAAAAACGACACCCCGTAGGTGCGCAGGGAACGCGCCAGCTTCACATACTTCACTTTGGCCTCTATTTCTGTCATCTCACCACAGTTTTTGTGCTCCTGTAAGAGAGTCCAGTATCAATTAGGCAGAATCAAAGTTTTCTAGAAACAAACAAAAAAAAGGGTACAGCTTTTATCTATTTCAGGATGCTTAGTTCATAATTATCACAATTAGAATATTTGAAAAAACACTGGGTAGAAATGTTAGCAAAACTATCATATAATGCCTCACATCAGAGAAAATAACTAACTTGGATAAATAGAATACTCCTCTTGGACCATCAACCATTTGATCTGTGCCTCAGACCACGCACATTAAATCCTTTCTGACAGTTTAAAATTCTAGGTATTCCTGCTATCTGACACAATTAGGTTTCATACAATTAATGCCTCTTCACTCAGCTTTTAACAGTTGAGTCTACCAGCACCCTTTTTTTTCTTCCCAGAAACAGATTTATTCCTTCTTTGTGCCCAAAACTTCTGATTCATGACAGCCTCACTCTTTGTACCTGACCATTTCTCTTGTGTTGTAGGTACTTCCAATGGGCCTTTTTTGCCAGTTGCAGCATTTTCCAGAAATATGGATTCCATATTCCATTCCAATATTTTTCCATGACATGAAAATAATTCTACAGCTGAGGAGCAAACGATGATTTTTCTGAATAGTTTATTCTGAAATACTCAACTAAGCATGTCTTGTAACTCAGTCTCTATTTATTATTTAATACATTTGGTCATTAGTAGATTGATGATTATGTGTAAGTAATGACAGGTACTCATCTTATGCATTGATATTTCACCCCAGCATCTGCTCTCCTATCCAGACCACTGTGCTGAAAACTGCATCCAAATGTCTTGCTATTTAAATCCTGTTTGTGGGATTCCCTGCCCCACCCCATCTTTCCCTCATGTGCTTCTCAAATGCTGGCTGCCACCTCTCCCTGATGACTGATGGCAGCAGGGGGAGCACCAGGAACATGGGAAATGCCTTCTTATTCCACTTGTTCCCACCTCAACAGTGTGGGAGCTTCCAAGGGGTTGTGCTGGGAGGAGCAACTGCAGTTCCCAAAACCTCTTGCATCCCAATAATATAGGCTGCTCCCATTTGTCAACTTCAGCACAGAGAACACAACCAGGATCCCAAAAGAACAAGGAGCACAAATGTAGCACCAGTCAAACTTCAGAACTTCATAGCTTGGAAAACAGCTGAGCTTTTCAAAAATACAGCACACATTCTCTACCTTACCAATTCCTTGCCCAGATCAGTGCCCTCACTGATGAGCTTCTGGTCCACACACTAAAGCACATCATGAGTGAAACTACTCACACGTCATATCTGACATGGGCAAAAACCCCATGCTATGAAAAGCATACTGTGATACTCAGAAGTGAATGAATCCGGTTTTTGCTTAAACTGCAATGTCACTGCACCATCTAAGGGTGCACAGAAAAGTGTCACACACACTCATCTACTCATCACACTCATCTACTTGAAAACTCAAGGCAGAAAAGACTCACTAAGTTATTGGATTCTTCAGCTGGGAGTGTAGCAGACAAAAGAAAGGATGTGACCAGTTCCTGCTCTTGAACTTGTCTCCCTAGCTGAGATCACAGATCTCTGGTGTGTCCTTCCAGAAGCCACGAGACTTTATCTCACCTGTTCACCTCAGAATTTTCCAACTTCCATTGTATTGCCAAACTTGTATTTCAGTGGGCAGTTACCTGGTGCATCTACAGTACTCAGACTCTGAGACCACTTCTAACAATATCAGTACATTTTCCCATTTATACTTAACTGCTCCAGTCTTTTACAATGGGCTGATTCCCACACACACCACTGAATTCAAGCATTAACAAGCAGAATTGAGGCTTATTTTTGAATGAGACATGAAATGAAAACTGGTTTTCCTAAACATGTGTCTATTTTAGTACATATGTGTCTATTTTATACATATATTTTAGTACATATTTTAGTAAATATACATCTTTATATTTCAATGCAACTGACAAAAACATCTTAAAAATACTTAATTTTCACTCTCTCTATTTAACAAAGCACATTGGATAGTCATCAGTAAAGAAAAAAGGATCAGGACAATAAATCTGCTGAAGAAATAATATAAAAGCTGTCAAATACTTGATACTTCATTTTCTGATAGCTATATTGTTCAAGTACATACAAAGTACACACCTGGGAATCTCAGATTTTTCTTATAAAGGTAGTGAAACTATAGTAGTTTTTTCAGCCTCACAATTACCTGAAATATTCTCTTTTCAGCCCCTCTTTGTTTGGTATATTCTTTAGGCAGGAATTCTTTCAGGCTAGGAAAAAAAAAAATAAATTCCCAGGTTAATGGTTCCTTCTTGAGGAGGGATTCTTTCCATACATCTTTACTGGCACTGGGACATCCAGGCTCCCTAATGTGGGTGTTAAATACCTCCACAACAAAACAAAACTGAGTAGAGCAAGAGCAAGTGGTTACCTCACCACTTGAGTTGCTGCCCCATATAGTACCTTCTCATGTTCTGAAAATTCATCAAAAATAAACAATAGCTGAGATACTTTTCCATTCTTAAATTATAGAATGTCTGTCAGCAGCTCAGAGGGTTTCACCTCTAATTGCAACTACACTTAGTGTAATCTGGGAGAGGGGGACAGGGAGGCTTCAGCCAGCTCTGAGTTCAGAGAATCCCCACTGCTGTTACTTTACAGCAGCACTTTGATTTACTGACATGTGGGACCAAGTTCTTTCTCTGTGTCATCCAAGATGTGTTAGAACACTAATACTGTACTGAAAAACTAGACACTAATTTAAGTGGACACTCAATACCACTGTGTTGTCTCAAAGTAAAAAAAGAGGCAGTTTTAATTTCTGCAGCACTACGATTCTAAGGCTCTCAGAACATGGATTAAATTAAACAAGTTCAGCCTTCATGACAGAGTTAAGTTGGAAGGAATTCTTCCATACCTCACCTGCTCATCCTTGCTGCATGATAAAATAACCCTTTATCTCAGCCAGATTTCACCCTAACCTGAGGGCATATCAGCATCACACTTCAACAAATAACTGTTCTGGACCATCCCTCCCCATCTGGAATTTTATACTCTGGTGAAACCATGTCATATATCCAGCAGGTCATTTTCCACCTGAAGAAACTTGCACAGTTGAAATAATTAGTCTCTGAGGATTCCCCCTACTTTGGACTACTAAGAATCATAAAAAAGTATGACTGGAAATGTCCTCCTTATTCTGATTTATTCAGTAAACAAGCAACATTTAACACTGAAGGCTAGACTACCTACTAGGATACAAAGTTAGAAGTTTTGAGAAGGATGGATTGTTTTAAACAAGATGGGCAAAAAATTGCTCAACTCTTCTGTAGGAGTTGCTTTGTTTTTATATCTTGAGGGTGTTTCTGTTGGGTTTTTTGTTTATATAACTGTACACTTGTTTGTTTGTGATTTAAAACACAAAAGACTGCCATTGCAGACAATCAAAAAATAGCTCTAAATGGTATATTTTGTGCTTCAAAAATATTACTCAGTACTGAGATCACACATTTTGTCTTTTCCATAAAGCCCTAGCATTATCAAAGTAAGAACAATTGTCCTTGCTAATCTTTCTTCTGACATTCTCATAGCTGCATCTCACTTATCCATCATAAAAAAATCTCTTCTTGGGGACTTATTTACAAAGACACATCATGGAGTAGGAAAGGCTGAAAAGCCAAATTAAAACTGTAGATAAAGACTGAATACAGCTGATTTCTTAAAAAGCTGGTGTATCTATTATGAAACAAGTAGTGGTTTTATACAGAATTTCACAGGTTCAAACCAGTTTAGTTAAACTCAAATCCAAGGCAAATTAAGAAAACAACAAACCCAAACCTGAATTAAACAAAATTTCATTCTGGAAATTGATTTACATAAACAAATAAATTAAAGCTATCAATGCACTTTAAATTATCATCTTTTATTAGCTAGAGTTAGTTTTCTCAGCTGTCTGTATGCAAACTATCAAAACCATTACATTTTTAAGCTTGTCTACTTAATTTTTAATTAATATAACACTTTGAAAAACATTGCTAAGCAAACATTACATGGAGCTTCAAAAGCAGCAAGGGTTAAGAAACCCTTTGTCCACTAAGCAGCAATTGTAATACCCCTGTACATGTGGGTGGCAGTTGGATTGGAAGTTTTTCCTTCTATCACCTTCCACTATTTTGAAATCAAGAGGCAAGTGATCACCTCAACTGAAAGGGTGAAATGTCAGTTGTGAACAGACAAATTATTTTAATTCTACCTATAATCCAGATATTTTCTTTACAGACAGTTTCAATTTATTTTGCAGCTTTTTAATGGAGCTAGCAAAAAGAATGGAAATATCTTGTCATTTAGCCTTCTTTAATCCCTTAAATTACACATATTAGAATGTGTACATTGAACTCAGTTAAAAACCAGCTAATACCCAGCAGTGTTGATTTAACTTGGTTTACACTGAGCTTCATCTTCCAGTTCCTTAAAAAGTTACACAAGTGCCAACACTTTAATTGTTTCTCATTAGCACAAATGTGTTCTTGAAAAATACAGCTTAATTTGCAAACCAGGTTAGATTCAAGAACTGAGCTCAGCCTCAAGCTCACTCATCATTTGCAGCTTATCTGTTTGCCAGCGTGCTTGCAAACAAATGGAGGTGTGCAGTCTGAGGTGCTCCTTTCCTATCTGCAGATGAACAGTGTGAGCTCTTTATTAGATATTCTCTCAGTGCATTCAGCCCCAGGACCCCCTCTGCAGGTGCCATGCAAAACTAGATCTGTACCATGGAGGGCACAAAAAGGACTACTTTTAAATTGACAGTTTAACGCTTGCACAATTTACTTTGGCACGAGCTTCAAGGGAATTCCAACAACCAATACCAAGGTCTTAGCAAGATGCAGGCAATAATCTTCACCTGTGCCAAGACTATTTTAGCATTGACATAAAAGGATACAAAAGGTCTCTCTACACAAACATATTGTAGACAGGCAAACTAAACGAAGCTGTTTCCAAACAGTATCATTAAATACTGGTGCTATTCTGTTCTGTGCTGTTTTTTGTATGAGCTGACAGATTCTCCTTAAGGGAACCTGTGGCATCTTAAGGTTTCAGTAGCGAGTGACTGGATACCTCTCAAATTATATATGTATTTCACATATTGAGCTACAGCATACAGTTTATATAAAACAAAACTACTTTCTTACTTGAAAAGCATCAGTGTTTATGCACCAAAAAGTAGAAAATAGTTGGATGGAACTTTAAAAAAAGTTCACTCTTTTTCAAGGGGATGAAAAAACTAAGAAGTTTTTTTTCTGAAAAGATGAGAGATGCATCTTCAGAAAAAAACAACAAGCATTTAACTACACTATTTCTCTATATTGTTCATAGTGAGCCAGGATCACTTGGCTCACTTAGACTCACAAAACAAAAACATGGGGTTTCATAACAAAGCCGTCATGATGGCTGTGTAAAATAAAAGTATGACCACTAAATCAAAGATGTACACTTCAAATTAGGAGACAATGTCCAGGGACTTACAGTTCTGGAGCAGGTTCATCTACAGAGGAAAAAAACTGAATTACCTCCAAATAAGAAATGCTTAATTGTACAAAACTGATTAAACACCAGGACAGAGAGCAATTACACTCGGTTACTTGCCAAGTTTAGCTCAAATACAATCAAAGCCCTAAATGAAAATTAAACAAGAGCAGAGAAAAATGCCCTACAGAAGATAAGAATGTTCTGAATTTTGGAATTCTGGTTCAAAATGGTTTCCACTGGAGTAACATTCCTTTTCTAACAGATCATTCAGTTATTAATACCCTTCATCTCCATTAGGATTAAAAAAGATAATGCACATTATATGAGTGATGACTGTTTCATGATGGGCTCCAAACTACCCAGCACTGCATACAAAGTAGAAGTAGTACATGCATACAAAGCAGCTTGAAAACACCATGAAACATTCACTATATGGGAGCTTAAAAAAAAGAAAAGAGAAAGAAACTTCCCACTGAAAAAAACAAGCAGTACATTAGAAAATCCTAAAAAATTAAGCAACTGAATGCTGTTCAGCAGTTCACAAAAGCCATTGGTTAAGCCTGTGGGAAATTACTGCTTTAAAAATTAAAAGCAACTATTTCTGGGAGCACCTAACTCTTGAAATCATTACCATGACACAACATTAGCTTATCATGATATAATACCCCAATGTCTGCTGCAGGAATACTCGTCAGTGAGTGGAGCAAGGAGGGAAGAATAAGCAGACAATGGACAAATCCCAGAGAAAGATTGTTGTGTAACTGGTCCCAGTTCTAGGAAATAACAACCAGGAGTACACTGAAGCTGTTACACTTGGGCCCCAGTAATTCTTAGACATCAGTAGTTCTAATAGGAAAGATTCATGGGCCAATGAGGAGCAGACAGACAATAAAAAGAAAAGGTGATTATTAATTGGAACTGAAAGATGTTTATTTGTATAACTGAACTGCTGCTTCAGGAACAGGCTTCAGAAGTGAAGCATTTCAAGCAACCAGAGCTGCAGCACTGCACGTTCCCCAGCAAGACACCAGCTCAAAGTGGTACCCTGAGATATCATAAACCCCAAAGTGGCTCACAAAGGAAGCCTGGGGCAGCACTGAGCACTCTGCCAGTGGAACAGAACAGAAATCAAAGAGCACCTATTGTTTTGTGCCTCCAATTAAGGTATTTATGAGCTTCAAATGTGGGCAAGGCTTGATGGACTGGGCAGTAAATAGCTCTCTTTTACCTTCTCACATTGCTTTCCTCAGATTTCAGCCCTTGGTTAATTCTACTCCAGGTAAGCCAATCAGAAAATCCAAATCAGCAGAAAAATGGGACATCTAAATTCCAGTCAAACTTAACTTGCCCTCCAGCAGTAAATTAAGTATCACAATAAAGATTAAAGGATGAGCCACTTTTAAGCAAGACTTCTGTCCATGCCTGAAACAAAGTGCACAGCTCTAGAATTCCATTCATACAACACCATGAGAGGGTGAATCTGACCAAGTGACTAATGCCACTAAAAAGTTTGGAAAATTTAATTTCTACACACAGGAGTATTCACTTTATCCAACTGACAAAACTTCTTTCCACTCTTATACTTTCCTGGTACTAAGTGTATACTTAACTGGCACTCAGGGAGGAGCCAGTGTCCTTATTAGTGCTGTCTAATAAGCCACTGCCAAAGGTCCCTTCATCAGCTGAGGTTGCTGATTTGTGCAATAAAGCTCCTTTGACTGGGAGACTTGCTATTGAAAATACACTGAATCTGATTACCTCTGCTTGGGAGTAATAAAATGTGCTTAATCTGTGCCAACTCAACATTAGTTACACTTGAGGTCACCCAAATTTAGAAGTTAGAAGTGTTTACTCTAAAAATCCAGGTTTATGTTTGTGTTCTACATGAGGTCCAAACTGGATCTGTGCTTGAAAGCCTCCAAATTCACAAGCCTTCTCAAAGGAGACAGGATGGGAACCATTCAGAATGTCATCACGAGCCTAGAGGAGACAAACAAAGATGTGTCAATGACACCCAAACAACTCATCCATCTCAAATTCCTTGAAAGCTTGAATACAGCCAGCAACACATCCTCTTCCTTCTGAATGTCTTTATTATTCTGTTCTGGATGTGTATGTGGCTAATAAAACAAAGGGCTAGATTATTTCATTGAGTATCTATGGAGACTTATTGAAGATATGATTGTATCAGCTTTGATCAAAAAGAGAACTTGACAGCCATTTCCTGACGCATGGGTAAATAAAATACAACATGCACATACTCTTCTGTGTATGCACACATATATGTACAGATGCATGTGTGTGCAAATGCACACGTTGAAAAGCTTTCATCCCACTGCCTCATATAGGAGGGAAAAAGATCTCCATAATTAGAAGGTAAAAAGAAAATTACTTTTACACATATGGCAACAGTGACAGGCACACAGCATTTTTATTCCATCTGTGTAAATTTGGTGGTCATTGAAGATGACAGGTTTTATAGCTCTGGCAGTAGAAGGCTCACCTACCCACAGACAAAGCAATGACAAAGCATTAGCAACACATACTGTCATACCAGCCTGATGAAATATTTCAGTGGCAGGAGAACAGCTCAGTGTGATAGTCTTCTAAAATACTTCAAAAAGGTACCACTGTTCTACAAGCAATAGAACAGCCTTACCTTTTGCCTCAGATGTTAAAAATGTAATTTATAGCAATATTGAGTACAACAACAACACATTCAATTAAACTTTCAATTTTTTTTCTTTGAAAAAAAAAAAAGAAACCCAAACCAAGACTTTAACAAAGAGGTTAAAGCCTTTTTTTTGTTTCCAGACTGAATTGCAGGCAACTGCAATTAACCTTCAGTTAAATGCTATCTTCTGCATAAAGCTCCTGTCTTTGCTAAGGTATGCACAGTCCTTCTGACAGTTTAGGAAACCTGTCTAGGTGGACTCCTACTGTGCTACATGACATGGTCCCTTTTGATGGCAAGCCTGCCTGCCTTTTGTGCTGCCTGGGTTGAAGATTGTAAAGGAGTGCAGAAGAAGCTCCCTCACTCATCAGGCAGAAGAGAAAAAGACATGAGAAACAGAAAGCTGTTCACAAGACTGACCTGAGATTCCACCATGACACTGAGAGCACCATCCAGAGAAGAGGGAGAAGAACTAAAAAGAGCAACTTGGGACTAAAGACATGTACCAATTTTAAGGATGCAGGATATGAAAGCCAGTGGATTTTTGGCTCAGTGTCCATTACTGGGTTAGAAGCATTGGATTAAAAAAATCAGCAAAGGCTCTGTACTATCATGTGTTTTTGGAGGGCTAGACAAAACAGCAAAACCAAAGCACATCCAGAACTGGAATTCTAGAAGATGGAGTATTTGAGCAGCATATTTTTTCTAATTAACCTACATAGGTTTCCTCAAACAAGGTAGAAAGTACTGTACCTGAACATAAAGCAAATTAAGCTGAACAGGATCTCTTGAATCTACATTCTGGTCTGAATAAAAGAACTTTCGTCTCAAGAGCAGTGTTTCGTTTTCATCCACCCCTTGCTCTCTGAAGGTCCTGCTGTGATCCAGCCAATTCACTGCAACAGAGCCACAGACATGTACATTGTTAAATCCTCACTGCTGCCGGTGTTAACAGCCCTTGTGAAACTCATGGGATAATTGGCATTTCCACTGTGGGGGGAAACTCCTCAAGAAATGTTACTTTCATTTCTGGTGCTAGTCATCAGTGCTGAAGGTTTGCTACAAATGAGAGCTGAAAAACAACACTGCTGATAAACAAGGATATACTACAGCATAAACATTGTAAATATTGAAGAAACAGCTATAGTAATGTTTTACTACTAAATTTAGATCTTTAAAGCCGCACAACAAAATACGTGTACCGCATTTTACCCCTAAAACAAATGATTCTGTTTACCTTTCTTATCCCTGAACACAATTTTAAAACATCTTCCTGCCACTTACAGTTAACCTTAGTGCCTTAAAGTAAAACAGAAAAAACAGTTATCATGACTTAGCACACAAAACAAATCACACACTGTCTTAGTTCTTTGGCAAACTTCATTTACAGTTAAAACTTATACCTTCAAACACAAAGCTACCTTTTGATGGCTTTCAGTAGGCATCAATTACTAAATATCCAACTTCAATGAAGGGACAAAAACAACCCTTCCCACTTAAATTGGAATATTCCTACCAAATACCTACCAAAAAGCACTTCAAAACACCTACTAACTCTCAAACTTAGCCATTCACATAATTACAAAAATACTCAATTGCAGACAGCACTACATACAAAGGGATGCAAAATACAGCCAGGAACCAACTGCAACACACTCAATAGTCTAAAAATGCATTCCTGCATGGCTCCTTTGCAGTATACTGTGGAAGATATTAATCAAAGAATTACCCTGGAGTACATTACTCACAATCATCATCTGTATGAAGCTTTGCCTTCAGTTTTTCCATTTTTCTTTCATCACGTAGCAGTGTCCTATCTTTCTTAAGTGTTCCTGTACTCTCCTCTTTCTTCTCTTCGATGCTCTCCTGGATTAATGAATATTCCTCATAATTTGTTATTCCTGGAATTATAAATAAATCAATATCTGACCTCATCTTTCTAATACATGATTTCTTTGTCATATGCTGCATTTGCCACTTTCAAAAAGGTATTAAGGTATTTTTTTTTCTGCTGCCTACCAAGAGAAGCTGCCAGTTTAAAAACATGGTGGAATGTAAAATAAAGGTAAATTTCAAAATGGAGACAGGCTACAGTAAATTTCCATTTATGGATGCCTACAATTGCTTCCTGAGGACTGAGGAATTTCAACTTGCCCATGATGTAAAAGAAATGTGGCAGAGCCAAGTGAGGAACAGAAACCATGTGAAATTCATGATTTTTTTGTTAAAAGTGTTATGACTCAACTCTTCTTGTGAATTTTACATGAAACTGAATCAAAAATCAGTTCAAAATATTTAGCATATATGCTAAGTTGTTCCAATTTCTTTGTTCTGTTTGGTTTTTCTGTACTGTTTGGGAAAGCATGTTTACATTATACCAGACAGCAAATTAAACGCTCACCTACATGACCACATTCATGAAAATAAGTGAAACTAATTTTTGAGGTAAATTGGTTACAGCACATTAGAATCCAACATACAAAACCTCAAAACTGAAATAGATGATTCACTTTCCAAGTAAAGTAATATAAATCAAATTAAGGCCACTTGCACTCTAAATGAGATTTAAACACTGTTTTAAGACTTAATCCATGTTGGATGTACACCTGTAGCACATGTATTAAATACAAATTTGTTTTCAAAACTGTCTATTTAGCTAAGTATTGAGACAGACTATAAGCAATATGACACATTTTTTGACCAGCTGCTCTGGATGGCTTCTGTATGTTGTTTTACAAATGATACAATTTTGTGATCAACTCTTAATCATAACAACACGAAGTCCTAAGCTTGGGTACATTTCAAGGTCAGCAATGTTCCGCTGTTATCCAATTAACACAGAGTATAAATTCAGTTCTAAATCTCTACCTCATAGCAGAAAAGAGTACGTAAATGTAATGTACAATAAAAAATTGGTACCTGTACTGCTGGATAACTTTGTGCCTTCAACTGCTAAATCCTGAAGTTTAAGGATACAGCTGACTCTCTACAGACTTTGATAAAACCTGGACAACAGGTTTCAAGAAAGTGTTTGGTAAGTAGTAACTTAAAACAAATTTAAATTTTTCACATGTATGCCAATTTCTAGCCACATAACATCCTAACAATCAAAGTTTAAATATGACAGAAGAACAAATTCTTAAGCATGTGGGTCCCAAAATCTTACCTATCCTGCTGCAAATGGTAACCAGCAATTCACCCACTGTTTTAGAATCATCCACCATGACTGTTTTCACTGAACCATCCAACATACGTATTTTCTGAGGTCTCTGTTTCTTTTTGTACTCCAGTATATCCTAGGAAGTAAACACAGCTGTTTCTAAATGCTTTTGGAAGTCACCACAAGCCAAGCCACTACCTTAGATGCCTAAAATAGGATTCCCTTCCCATCCTCCAAGCTGGATTTTTCCTTTGTCACAGTATAGGCAAACGTACTTATTTAATAAACTTGAGCAGTGACTGCTTTTAAACCTGCCAATTCAATTTTCAAGGGTTCCCCTAAGTGGCAAGACCTAGTCAGGGCAGGATATACCGAAGTACCTTTGTGCTGTGGAATCTAGTCCAGCATTTCAAAAGGACTGCAATGCTGTGGTTGCAGCAAGCTGGCCATAACACAAGCCAGTATGACCTCACCACCTCAAGTATACAAGAAACCAACTCTAACACAAGGTCACGTCAAATATAAAGTATATAACAAAAGTTATTTTTCAATTTTCTGTTAATCATTCTGTGAAGACACTACTGACCACAGTAGCTCACAGTCACAACCTGAATGCAGGAAAAAACTGGTATTTGAGGCACAGCAAGGAAGAGGACTAGGTCAAGTTCAGGAACAGACTCAAGAGCCTCCAACCCCTCCAAGCACTAAACGTTCTTCTTGCTATTTAGGAAACAAGTTTTCTAAGAACATGGTGATGAAGGAAGCAACAGACTTGCACCATACCCCATTTCTGAGCATGTAGTAATCCAGTGTTCTTCCAGCCTCCAGCCATATACCTTTTCGAGGATCATCATCTGACAAGAACAATCCATAGTCAGAGGCTGGGGAACAGAACAGACAGAGACACATTGAAAAACATCAAATCTAATGAAGCCAACACGGTTTTATTCAGGGCTATTCAGATTCAGGGTTAAGCCTCCATTACACTTACCTTCCATTCTTAATAAACTTGGATAGAATATTTTTCTGTGCTTCATGAAATATTTAGTTTAGCAGCAGACAGCAGGGTACATTAGCCTTTACAGAGGACTTGAACAAAAGCTTCACTATGCCATCACATCTTCACATGTCACATCTACTGTGTATTTGTAACTACTTTTTTTTGAGACAACCTTTTTTAAATGCTCACAGGTCCTGCTTTGGAATTGAGTAACCAAAAATACAAGCAAGTTTGGCCTTAACCATGGAGTACTATTTCAAGCAGTAGTTCTATTTTCAAAACACAGTTTGCTTTCAACCCTCCACAAAATGAGCTTATTATAAACTTGGGAATCTTTTGGGTAGATGATTCAGGTTTAGGTATTTAAAAATATACAAGGCTTCTAGAATTATATCCATGGCAAACACAGCAAAAACTTCTATCTTTTGAAGGCTAAACAATGTCAATTGATTCTTTCAGAAGTAAATGATAAAATTTTTATTGTCACACGAAACCAAATCCAGGCTTAGGTTTCAAAGCCTAAACTCCAGACACATTAAACAAAGTATCATGACCGTTAATTTAAGGCCTATCCATATACACGAAGAATGAATACAGATTATACTTCACAAACAACAAAAAAGCATTCAGCAGCTGAGTCTGCTCTGTTTGCAGTTCTGCAGTTAAGCTAATGCCCGTTCTCATGGCCAGCAGTGCAGAGTCTGCTGCAGCAGCTCTGGGCCCTACCTTGTGCACTTTCAGCCATGTGTGGACCCTTTGGTCAGAAAGCCAGGTAAAAATACATATAATTTTCGGATAATGTTTCATCCTTAAATGCCATGCATAGCAATAACTTACATTTAATAGCATTTACCTTAAACACATGATTACTATTGCAATTATATAAAAGACCTTGCACTTAATTGATAGAAGTGCAACTGACTAACAGATACCCAAATTAAAAGGGAAAACCCTTCCAAAGACAACTAAGTGAGATGAAAAACTTTCCCTGCTGACCTTAATTAAAAACTCCCCTGAAAGGTCAAGTGATCTGCACATATAGGGATATTTATGATACAGATTCAATACAGAATCACTCCTGTAAGACTTTAGAATTTGTGCTTGTAAGTAGGTTGTGACCTTTAGAAGCAGACAAAGTGCCTTGCACAGAGCACAGAAGTACCAAGGAAGCACAGACTGCTCTGATACTCATTTGTGGGGCATGCACCTGGTAATGAAATAGCAGGAGCATTGCAACTTGCACATGAAAATCATGGCAACCTTTGTGCTGGGACCAGGCTTGTGGGAGAAATGAAATGGGCACAGCTGACAGCCATAAGTACATTTTCTGTTGTGCAGAACCAGTTTATCAACTGTACTGCACCACTGTGAGTCTTCTGAACTAACAGGCAAACACATTTTAACAGCCACAAAGAAAGGGAAAGGCTATGTTGGAGACATTTCTGTTCATCACTCAACCTCATTTTCTTAAGATTGTAATTGCATTGCAATCATAAGTAAAGGAAAAGCCCTAATATAAAATCTGAGAACTCCTTGGCTTTTCTTTGAGGTTCATTATGTTCAGGGATATTTATCACTCAACTTCTTCAAATACAACAGCTGTCTACAATCACTGCCTTGAGAGACCAGCATGGTAAAAATGCACAACTTTTATCTGAAAACTGAAGCTCTGTAACTAGATTTCTAAAGGACTCCTGCAAAGAAGAAGCAATTCTCAGCACTAGTAATGAAGTCCATTGTTAATAAGTCTTTCTAACAAGACAAGATTTTTAAAACGGCTCTAAAGGTTGGGAGCTTAAACCTGAATAAACAACCTGCTTCAAGAATTACATTTCAGTAACATCATATACAATGTAGCACTAAAGGGTGCTGAGGTATCTGAACTTTTTGACAACTTTGGCTATGTTAAAACCAGATCTTTTGTCTACAGTGTTTCCCAGTCTGTATTCATCTAATTCGCTCAATAGGTACAGAGACAGTTACATTTGATTAACATGTAGTACCATGGTAACTCTGGTATGCACAGCATGGTGATGATTTTAGCTATTAACCAGTTACAAACATTCCTCTTCGCACATTTTGGAGGTATCCAGCCATTCTTTTGTAATTCGTGTTGTTGCCTCCTTTGCTGAGGTACAACGTCAGTCTGCACAAATTTTCTTAGAAAACATTGCCAGAAAAACTGCTTCAAGTAGGTAATACCAATAAAAATGCTCTCCAAGAAGGAGAGCAATTTCTCATTTTTTAGGCAAACAAGATATTTATTTAAGAAGTTGAAGTTTCACAAAAAACATCCATTGGAGGAAATCCTTTGTCAGGACAAAAGGAAGAAAAACAACTCAGCTACTTTCTGTCACTTAAAAATCTGCACTTGTTTCCCTTCACTCCAGAGCCCTATAACTTAAATTAAGAAAAAAATCCAACCAAACCCTCCAACATAAAAAATAAATGAAGAAACAGGATGATGTCACAAACCCCTCTGGGTTCATGTCCATTTTCAATTCAGCCAAATGCAGGAACTCACCTTGCCCTGTCTGAGCCTCTGGCACTCGCTCCCGGATAACTCGACAGGCGTCGTACACGGCAGTGGACGGCTCAAACTGCATCGTCTTCACCACATTGCACTGACGGACACAGATCTTCAAGGAAAGAGCTACCATGGTGCCAAGTCACTCACAAGTTCCTACTAGAGTACCTGAAAAAGCAGTAATGGCATTGTTGCTTACAGTTTTCCATTTAATGTTTTAATATTATCAGCTTTTCATTAAACAAATGAAAGTAGCTCAGCAGAATTACATTTATTCAAATGGACTTCTATATAAAGTCTCATTAGTATCATCAAGCTAGAAACTAGCCAAAACATGTATTTTTCTTGGTATAATGGAAATTCACATTTCAAAAGCTTGCTTTTGAATTCACTTTTCAAAAGAAAGTACACATACTAAATGTTCATACTTTCTTTGAGGTAGGTTAAAATGGTGCATAAAATACCAATACATTTATTGGGTATATTGGCAACATATTTACTGCTGACAGAAAATTATTTTTCTCTCACCACTCACTTTTATTAGATCATCTAGACTAGTTAGAAACCAACAGCTTAAAATAACTACCTCATCAAAAGTAGGATTTTCTTAGCACATAACTACTCCTTCCTGAAGATTCTGAAGTGTGCAATATAGTGTTATGGTTTTTCTCAAGTCTCCAGATAGATCTGCTAGATGTTTTCAGCCTGTTGCACAGCTACAGAGAGAGCTTCAAGAACGTTATTTTTCATTTCAGCTCTATTTCAAAACCTGCACCAAATCTGACAGCTTTTTTTACAGAAACAGGAAGCTACAGATGCTTTTTGTATTGTTTCATTTTGTAGATAGTCTGGGTTTTGTCTCCAGTGTCTTCCCTTGCTGTTTTAACAGTCCAAACCACTCTTCCATCACTAGACTTTCCACAACTATCTCCAAGAACTCATCAGAACTTAAATCCATTCTTCATAAATACAGAATGCACTAGAATCCCCAAATAATTTCTGCATAAATTGATGTGTGTGCTTTTAAATAGGAGTTTCCCAGGGGATCCTAATGACTAACTTGAAGAGCTGCAAGTTCATTTTCCTCAAGTTCAGGGGCCTGACTTGACCGTTCACTGACCATATCCCTCACAACTGCCAATTCTGGAGTGCCTGGCAGTCCAGACTGCTTCCAAACTCTGCATCCCTGATGAGCCCCTGCTGGTCACCAGGACTGCATCCACCCTGGAAGGGATGCCTATCACCTGCTCTAGAAGTTACCCTCTCTGCACTCCCTGAGGCTCCTGGACTGCCCACCGCTCACAGTGCTGCTTTTCCAGCGGCTGCAGGAGTGGATGGAGTCCCCCAGCAGGACCAGGGCCTGTAGTGCCTCCTGCTGCTGGAGCAAGCACTTTGTCAGTAGGCTCCCCTGGATCAGGGGGCCTGCAGCAGACACCCACCCTGACGTTTTCCTTTGTTTCCTCAAACTCTGATTCTTATCCACAGACTTTCAACCTGCTCACAACTATTCTTCAGATACACTCTTGGCACCTTCTCCTGATGTAGAGGGTAACATATCCCCCCTCCCTTCACTCCTGTCCCTTCTGAACTGTGGAAGCCATTCAGAGCAACACTCCAGCCATGGGATTCATCTCACCAGGTTTCAGTCAAAACAACTCGGCCACAGCTTCCTAGCAGCAAGGTGTACTCTTGTTAGTGTGACACAATGTTCTTCTCACTAATTTAAAATCAAGCAGGGGTCCTGTGACCTCGAGAATGTTCTTTTAGAAGTACATTGTTTGGGTTTCCAGCTTTTTAATATTTTCACTTTGTGATCGTGCACCATATAAACCATAAATATGTGTGTCAGAAAGAACATCAAAAGGCAGCCTAGTATAGTGCCTTGCATTACAAAACAATGCATCCTTATGCTGTCCCTGCCAGATGCTCATTTAAATCATTCTGACAAAGCTCCATCAAAATGGGAGTCCATAACATCCACAGCTAAGTTGCTCCATTTTTCTTTTTCTTTTTACTATTTCTACATTTTTGGATGGTTCTCCCTCATGCAAGTTTTTAACTTAGGTTCTCCACTCTGCAAAAGAATGTTTTTTCCCCTTCCCCATATAAACATATAAGCAACTTCATCCCTGCACTTTTACAAGCTGGGAACCTGTTACTGTGTCCTCCCACCATCACTCCTATGTTTTTTTCTAGGGTCAAATTCAACTCAAAGAAGGAAGGACCTAAATATATCAGTGGTCTGGTTTCCTTCAGTTCAGTGCTCTTGATTTCAGAGACACCAAAGGATGCTTCATCTGAAAAAGAGCTTATGAAAAGAACTCATGACTTATCAGCTTCCTCCAATAGTATGTTCTCAAACTCAAGAGAGAGGTTTTCATTTGCCTCCTCCAGATTATCCTCAGGCTCTAAATCTCTCCATTTGGCTTTCAGTAATAAATAGGACAGGCAGTTTCCATCTCCTGGGTAACAGCCAGAACAGGACAGCTGTTTTTTCTCAAAAGATCTAAGAACTTGGTCAAGAAAAAGGGTTGAGATCACAGAGAAAAACAAGGGGAAAATATCTTCCACATTCCCTTTATATGCTATACATTGATTCACATCACATTTAAATATTTCTCTGTGCAAGTAATGGACTCTGTGTACCCCAAATCACTCAGTCTGTGGAATGGCTGACCAAAAGTTAAAAGGATCCTACAAATTAAGAAAATTTTACATGGAATGGTTTGCCTGGTACTGTCTAATTTTCTGTGAGTAATAAAGTAGGAAATTTCTAAATCAGACTGTGACTAATCTGTGCTTGTAAGGTGGGAGACTGGAATAATAAATTATGAATCTGACAGCTTTGGGAGGGATAGCAGCAGCTTCGAGCTCTTAAAAAAGCCACAGAGCATAACTCAGAGAAGCCAGTGCCTGCAGATATATATCAGAGAGTGTGTGTCAAGGCTTTGAGCTGAACCATCACAGGGCTCATGTTCTGGAAAATCTGAACAAAACAAGATTCTAACCAGTGGCTGAACTAAGATGAGCAGGCTTCGATGTGCTCACAGAGATACCTCACCAACAACAAAAGCAAGCACAAAAATTTCAAACACATATGATCCAAGATAATAGGATATAAGGTAAAGTAGTAAGATATTATCCCAAGATGTTATCAAGGACTGAAAAGGAAAACAAGAATGAGGCAGCAATAAGGTTCTTTAAAGTAACCTCAAGCTGGAGGAATGTGTGCCTCTGGGTTAAGGAGTGATTCTACACGATCAGCCAGAACATCCACGGCAGGAGTTCCCTCCAGCACAGCAGCAGGAGGCAAACACTGCCCCAAGCTGGGTCACCATGAGCTCAGGTCCCTGTCCCTCGGCAGGACAAAGCTTGAGCAGACACTTCCATCTATTTGCACAGCCCTCCTGCAAGTCTCACCTGAGTTACTGTATCCTTCCCCAAAGCTCTCTGCCTGGATACATTCTCACTAGAGCTAGGATGCTGTTACATCAATTACAAAGGTGTGGGCTTAGCAGCAGATACATACTCCCTGAGCAGCTAAAATATTTTTCTTTAATAATTTCTCTTTATTAAAAAAGCTTCCTGAAAATCTAAGGACCAATATTTACAAAACTAAACATCTCTTCATATCTTGTAAAGTAGGTATTTTCAGTGAAACAAATTGAGCATTAAATACAAAATTATTTGATGAAACACTTACACATACTAAAATATATTAAGTCTATTTTCCCTGAAATAAATCTTTAAGTTGCCTATTGCAAGTCACAAACTAATAATTTGAACAAAAGCTCCAACATATTTGATTGAGAAATGTCCCTAAATTAACAGGAAGAAAGTTGATGCCAAAACATCCCCACCCTTAATTTCCACTGGAAATTAATTTAAAATTGCTTTTACTCCTGCTGTCATTCAAGAGGAGCAAAACAGAACTAACCAACATCTAGTAGGACTGCCAAAGCTGAGTAACAAATGAATTTATTCATATCCTACTGCACCTCTTGCTCCATCAGTTCCAACAGTAATTTCTGGAAAGGTATTTTCTAACTAAACAGTAATTTCTACACAGTCTGTGCTACCATAGCAAATGAACAGTTTTTGCATGGATTTACTCTCAAACTTCCTTGTCCCACTTCTGTTGCACCAACAAATGGCTTTCCCAACCAGCTCCTTAAAAGGTTACAGTATGCAGAAATGAGTTGTCTGCTGTTTGTGAATATGTCTATGTTAAAATTTAAAAGGATTGAGATGGATGACACACATATGATCAAGTTCAGACTTACCCTAATTAGAGAGCTTCCGTGATTTTTCGTCAGGCTCATTAAGTGAGTACTAAATCTGTGTAGGATCCAACTCTACACTACTGAAAATCTCACAGGTCAAATCAATACTCTGAATGTAAGCCCTAGGTAATGTACAAAACAGCTCTCCATTCCACAATACCTTGCTGAGATAACTAACAGGATAAAACCACAATTAGAGAAATGCCAGAAAAGATTTCCCAAGAAACTAAATTGTATCTGACAGCCCAGCTTTGCTAGACTGGGAAGGTGGCACTGCCCTCATCAGCTGCTGTACACAGAAACAGACCAAGGCAAGGGGCAGCGAAGTTATCTCAACAAGCATTTTACAAGGCCTCTCAAGAAACATGTAACACAAGGTAAATAGCTGCTCCTCCCAAATGACAAGGACAGAAGTTTGTATCACATGATTTCAAGAGGAACCAACCATCATCAAGCCAAAAGTATAAAATAACATAGACCAGCAAAATAAAGATGCAAGGAGAAGGGGGATTTAGAGGGGAGACCAGTTAGTGCACAGTGACCTCCCTGATCATTTACCTACTCACCTGGCTTAATTTGTACCATTCCCACCCTCATATCTCTGGTGTCTGAGCTGATGAGGCCATGATTTTATCTGTATATTCTGAACTGCAAAGCTAAGCAAGCAGAGAATGCAAAATGTCAGCTCAATGCTATGAGGGTATGTGCATTTCACATCCTTGCCAACTGAGTGTTGAGGTAACATATAGCCCCAAACCACCTGCATTTCAAAACCAGGCAAACATGGACCAGTCACCACTGACACTGCCAAACACGGTCCACGCCCATCCACTTAAAGCAAAATTGTCACTGCCAGTGCTATGGTTAAAAGCAAAGCTCTGCCATGATTTAGTAAAGGTCTGTCTCCCTGGAGATATTTCTTAACTGGTTAATTCAAGCTTGAGCAAACACAAATCTAGGTCATGAGACTGTCACAGCCTAAAAGCCTTTATGTGTACATGGTAGTAGAGGCAAAGCTACGTATTTTTATACTACACTAACTTTGTAACAAAATCCAATGGAACAGAAGTCCTCTATTCTTTTCAGTTTACCCACCAAGTACCTGCTGGCACTGGTCATCAGCAATACAGGACAGATAACATTTTCTGCTGCTCACAGAGGCTGGACATCTAATTCTATTGCACATATGAAATACTTGTTTAGGGGACTGGTGCCTGCTAAGATCTCATGAACAAAATGCACTCTGAAGTACAAACCCAGTTGAATTGATAGCTCTATATACTTCCAAAATTATGAATGCAAATGAAAGCATCATCCTTCAAAAACCGAGCATAATGGAACCACAAGGCAGGCAGGCAGGCAGTGAATTGCAGAGGCATAGAGAGTAACAATGCTCATTTTACTCTAAACTCACAATAGCCCCTGTGTTGGCACCTTATCATAAAAGAGGTGGCACTGCATCTTTCAAGGAGCCCTCTCTTCAGTGCTCCATTGCTGTCAATTTGTAACTCATTTATACCAAAATGCTCTTAAGGGCTGCCATTAACAGACTTTCTTAGAAGACTAAGCTGATTCTCCACCAGAGCAGGGTAAAGGAACCAAACTGTGGGTTGTATGCCTGAAACATAAGCCCACATGTCACAGCAAGACCATCGACTCTGCTGGAAAAGACACTGTGAAGATGTCATCACTGGTTGCTGCCATTCCACTGGGAACTGTGTAGTGAGCTGCTTTCAGGGATAGCTATCACTCATGCACAAATATCACGCTTATAAATACTGCACTGGAAGTTGTCTTGTCAGTAAGGTTAGAATCTCTTCTGGTCAGAAAGGAAACAAAACAATATCTCTTAGTTTCCCTCAAATCAGCTTAAAGCAGAAGGTAAGAGAAGTAAACCAAAAGAGGAAAAGTTGATGTTCTAAATGGGCAGTAAGTACAAAGGTATCACCTTGCAGGGTCCAGAGCAGCCTGACAACCTCAGACACCTCACACTGTCTGGGGTGGCTGATCAGAACTCCTGGAGTTTGAACAAGCAACCAAAAAAGCATAACCCTTCCTTCCATCAGTTAGGATACAAGGAACTTAACACTGCACAGCACTAAACATTGTTAATTCTGTTTGCAAGTATGCACAGACAATTCAAATGCAAGAATTCTCACATGCCATCTGCCCTAAGAAAATCCCTGCTCAACCACTACGGCTGTATACACACACCACACGTGATGATAAGCAAGTTTACCTTAAAAACCTTCAAGAATCTCAGGGAAAATTCACTGCATTTATCTGCAGCATGCAGTACTAAATTTTACTAACAAACTGCTTGGAAAAAAAAAATTCCCACAGCAAAACAAAGATGAACCAGGACAAGCTTTGAAAGGTTACTATGAGAGCAGGCTGTAATTATTGGTAAGCATTAACAGATACCAGTCTCAGTTCACACTTTATAGTCAGTGTCAGACAGAAACAGCATCTCTTTTGCTAAAAACCGAGCAAGGAAGTTCCCTCAAGCAGAATTATGTAAGAGACCAAAATATTTGGGTCTAATTAAGAGTTGTTTATAGGACAGTCAGCTTATTAGCAAATTGAACTTCTGCTTGCTTTTTAAGTCAAAAGGCATATTTGCAAATTAACTTGCTTGTATATATCTTCAAAAGGAAGTATGAATTACAAGGAACTACAGAAGGCATGTCACTGTCCCAGACAGAGCTGAAACAGCTTTTAGATAAGATAAGCAAAGAGCTTGACTGGAGCTAGTTGTAACAGAGAAATCACCAGCTCAGGAGCAAGAGCCTTCACTATGGCAGTCAATGACATGTCTTTGAAGAGGCCTTCCAGACTTTATTTCCTATTTTGCAAGAACACTGCAAGAGAAAAACAAAACCAGAAACATGAGTTTCTGTAGAAATCAGAAGAGAATCACATCCTTTGGCCAGGTTCCACCCCCAGAGTCCCTGGGAGGACAGAAGTAAATATATGCACAGACTATTACTAAAATGGTATCTAATGTATAGTAGACATTTTTATTTGGTGTGGGTTTGGTTGAGGAGGTTTTTTTTCCGCTTTTTAATGGGTTTGCTGTTGTGTTTTGGAGGGGTGCTTTATTTTTATAAACTCAACTCCTATAACAGACAAACTGTCACAGTAAATCATATATGAATTCTTCTTTTGCTTTCCTTATACCCTCCTGAGCATCATCTGATGCTGCCCAGGAACTTTTTTATCATTTTCTTTAGGAAGAACTGCAGTCAACAGTTACCTCATAAACATGTACTTGATTACCCTTAGGGAACATGAAGGCAACTAATAGGCTGCTCGAGTTTCTTACAGGCTTTATAACCAACCCTCCTTATTTGTTACAGAATCTGAACTATTTAATAATATGAAATCCACTTAGCTACTGAAACCACTGAAGTAAATCCACGTTGATAATTCTGATCAGCACCACCATTCAGAATTAGATGGGGTTGATAAGCCTTCAAAAACAGCTTTGCTACACAGAAGAAAATTAGTGAAGCTCAAATACAGTAATTTTTTGGCAGTCCTGTGATGGGGTTTATATGGAATGGTTCTCTGCTCTCATTGATTCCATCTGAAATGCTAGACTTAACAGGCACTGAAATTGCTCTCAGTAGGTTTTGATCCATTTGTCCCAAAAATCAATTAATACAATTATTTAAAACAGATCACTTAAACAGGAAGTGAGGCAGGAAAAAAAACCCCATTTATAAAATGCTATTTGAATGAATGTAATAGTAGCCTAGCAAGTCAGCATTCCACTTACTTAAGTAAGCCAGAAAATGTGAAGGAATTCACACAACTGGTAGTCATGCTGGCAACCAAACTATGGTCTCCACAACAAGCCTCATCTCTTTACCTAGAATCTTCACAAATGCAAGATGAAGGCAAAGGGATTTCTGACTTGGAAAACTTATTTCTTGCAGGTCCATTTGAAAAGCAGGAGGCTTGGTAAAGAGTTCACTCATTTAGTGAAAATTCAGGTTGACAGCTTAGGGACTGACTGTCATTTCTATCAGGGAAAGGATGGCAAAGTGGGTCCCAGTCAAAGCTACAGGTACTCTTTAGGCAAGCTAACCCATTTTTTCTTTGTTCAAGTATACAGAATGCACTAAAATCCCTTCTATGTTAAAACAGTCATACACAGAACAATGAAGTGCACTTTGAAATCATATAGTTCGAGACAAATCCAAATGGTAGCTTGAGCTACCATTTTTATTTATGATAAATAAAATAAATAAATAAAACTTGAGAATCTAAGTTTGTCAGGAATACAAATTCTAGCAAAATCACTGTCAAAGAAAATACTCCTTTATGTAGTGTTTTTTGTCCCAGGACAGTGATTTAAACAAACAAAATTAAAAGGCAGCTAAAGGAATAGTGAATACTATCTGTCCTTCCCACCAGAATTTAAATCCAGAACTTGTTAAAGCAGTACAAACCCCCACCATCCTATATGTTCAGCATGCAGCCTAAAGTTGACTTCCATAATATTGTACATACAAATATAAAACAGCATTAGATACTCATAATTCTGATCTTTTCATTAAAACCCACCACTACATGCTATTTATACAGGTCAGATACATGTTACAGTAATAAAATATTGGTCAAAAGGTAAAGGAAAACACAGTCTGCTGATAGACCACAGTGAAAAAATAAGAACTGAAAAAATGGTAAGTATGTGCAGTAAAGACAAAGTCTTAGAGCTTACTCTGAGGTAAAAATATGGTCATTTAAGAAGATAATACATTCTAATGCAGGATTAAAGAAAATCATAATTAAGAATCAGACTGTTAAAAAGCATGTAAAGAAGCCTTATGGTACAATCAGCTCTAAAAGGATTGCTAAAATTTCTAATACTTAAGGTATTTGATTCTCAGATCTGTACATATAATATTTGATAGTCATTTCTTTGCTTAGGCTCCTCCTACTGTGACTAACATGAAGTATTACTGTAGATTTTTCAACAACAGACATTTTGGCCAGTCATTTCCAGTTGTGTAAACAGAACTCTGCTGCCATCATGGACATCTCTCTTTGAAACAGAATGAAGCACAGAACAAAGAAACATGAGTAAAATTACCCAGCTGACACTAAGCCCAAACCAGGCTAAGACAAAAAGCCCAGAGGTTAAATCTGGAAGAGTCAACATCAACCCAACAATCAAACTGGCAGCAATACTTTTGACAGAATTTGTTGCAAGCAAAATGATTCCCTGTTGGAATCCTAATATGAATCACAGAACACGTGGTTATGGGCCTAGAGTCAAAATGAAAAAAACCTGAGCGCTTCCACAGATATTTTTCAGACTTTAAGATATATTTTTGGTGCCACTTATGCACAGTGCTACCAGTGTTGAAACTGAACATAAATTTTTCCTTGCAAAAACAATTGGACAAGAACTATGATCCTATTAATTTGACCCAACTCAACATCTTTTCTGCACAAGGTGTTATTGAAAAGGCCTCAGACAGGAATCACAGCATGGAGTTCTTTAGCAGAAAAGGTACATGACAACTCACTGGAAATGCCTGGCCAAAGAGACACTTGCAGTAACAATCCTGAAAAGCCATCAAGGGAGCCATGTAAACTATTACATGCAATTCCTCTCTGAATCTTTCAATATTGCTTGTTGGACGTTCCATGAAGAGGCCGATTGTCCAGGATCAGAGGGTGAATCAAATCCACCAGAACAATTCACTTAATGGCATTTCTTCAACCTTTGGTTTACATGGTTGTATGCACTGGAACTACTCCGCAGGCAGCTGAGCTGGATTCCTGAAACAAAATGCAGTGTGCTTCTAAGAACAGTGTGCTGAGAAGCCAAGACGATGGACACTGCCTAAGGTAAGTAAGAATACCTGTGAATGTGAAGCGTTTTTTTGAAACTTGAACTATCTGTTTTATTCTCCTGCAGCTATCAGACTAAACCAGTTTGAAAAAACCTAAGTACACAACAGAAATAAGAGGAACAACCCATACAAACTCAGCCCAACAGGTTGGGGTTTTTTCTTCACCAGCATCTAAGTTCACTACTTTAGCACACTTTTTGCCAGATAATACCTATTAGAGAATTCAAAACAAAGCCAAGCACTAGTTAAATCTAAACTATAATTCATTCATAATTAACCCTTAAACACTCAGGTCTCTATTCCATCTACTGTATTAGTACTCAGAAAATTTTTTCTCACAAGCTAACACAATTTGATATCAACATGGTATTAACACAATTTAACACAATTTAACAAATTACCATTCTTTATCAATTTCTACATCATGGAGATAGAAAACGGTTTACAGAAAAAGAGTAAAAATAAAAAACCTGCACATCAGTGAAGACAGCAATTGTAATCCAACATACATCCCTCATTAGAAAGGTGGTCACATGGAACTGTCATCATATCCTGGCAATGCTGGAAAACTACAGGCAACAGTTTACACCCAGTTTACAACTCAGATGGTGCCATGCCAAAGAGAAAAACAGCAGATCATACAATCACCTTCCAATGGGTTTAAATAGTTACTAAAAAAATTTTTTCTTGCTCTTCCAGCCTCCATCGCCTCCTTGAGATTTAGCACACACACATAGAGTTTACTACATACACATCACCAGTCATAGTTTACAATTTTTAGAATACTAATGCTTTGGCTGATGCTATTGCAGCAAGGCTGAATGACCCTAGTGCATGCTCCCTTCATTTTCTGATGCCAGCACCTGAACAGAGGGGGAAGGAACAACAAGGTGTCTCAAAACTTAACCATTTCTCACCATCTCAAAGGCTGAGTGCCAGCTCCAAACATTTTTTTTTTTGAACCTCAGGTTCGGGCAGAGATGTCAGACTGGTTTTTTGATTACTAAATTATTTTTTATTAAAAAAAGAACACTTCTCCCAGAAGAAGAAACAAGCAGGGAATGGCTAGTCAAAAGAGCTTTGAACAACTAATAGAGGGATAAAAAGGAAAAAAAAAAAAGAAAAGAGTAGCCAAGGAAAAAGACCTATAGCTAGAGATTGCAGAAAGCTCAGTTACCACCAGAATCAGCAACACTAATGAAAACAGAAAAGCTCAGCAAGAACAGTGTGCTTGCATCCATCAAATCAACATCTCTGTCACAGCCACAAATCAGGACAACACAGACTGAGCTCCAGCTTTAAGAGTACTCCATACCCCCAAGGTAAAAGCTCACAACTACTGGATAAGGAAGGACAGAAATCAAAAGGTGGTGTAATCATCATAAAAATTTATGAGCAGGGTCAAGTTTGAGAAAAACCTAGATTTTGGAAGAGAACAGGATTAAACCCCAAAACATCCACTGCTTCTACAGCAGAGACAGAGGAACAAAGAAATCATGAAACACAGCTGAACTTTTAACAGGGGGTAACAGTGTGTGCAAACATTACATGTCAATTAGATTATACTTAGTCTAGTACACTGCCAACTGTGTGCTTATGTGAAGTCAAACCTCCTCCTACACCAAATGTGCTCACAAAGAGCACATCTTACCAATAACCTCAAAATCAGCTCAGCAGACTTAAAATGGTTGAAGCTAAATTCACTTTTTTTTTTTTGTTAGCAAAGCCTATTTCAAAATGTACCTAGAACACTTTCATTTAACCTTGTCCTTAGACATATTTGATACAAACTGAATGTTGCTTTAATTATAGGCTGCTTTGAAAGTTCACTGAAGACATTTCTCAGACATGGAGAATTGCAGGACAAAATTCCATTAGCGACCTTTCAGTATTTCAAGCACCATTTCCAGATGAGCAGTCAAAGCCAGAGACACATTTAGAACAGTAACGTGGACAAGGTCAAAGTAACTCCAACAGATTAAGAACATGGGGTGAGATTTATCAACATCTTGCCCAAAGCCAATTTTACCATTTAGTGACATTCTCTTCTGAGAGCACTGCAGTACAGGAATGGTAATGTATCTGTGAAATTATTCTAGTAATGCTTTTTCCTTGTTCTTTTTGCCACCTCTTACATGCACTTAGATGAAAGAGTTAAGTCATCTCAGCTATTTGTTTCATACCAATGAAAGGCATGGCCCTTTTTCCTAAGGCTTAGAGAAATCACATATTACATGATCATATTCTCCAGTCTCCCTGGCAACTGTTTCAAAACAGTCAATGTCTGTCATAGTCAGGTTAATCTCCAGGCTGTTAATTACAATATTTACTTGGCACTTCAATATTCATACATCACATTTATTTTTCAGTTCAATTTCTCTCTTCATAAACACAGCCACAGAAGATACACAGAAGTATCTTTCACATACTCTCTAAAGAAAATTTTATACTAATAAGTACAAGTTTTGAATGACCGTAAGTTTTATGTCATTATATACATAACAAAGAAAATTAAACAGGACCTTACCTCAAAATTAAACTTTATTTAATAGAAAATAAGTTTGTCTGAAAGTACTGCTTGATCACATGGGCGGCTTCCAGCAACCAAGTCTGTAACACAAAATACAAACAAGTTACTTTCTTATCCCCAGTTCAATAATTTCTACTTTTCAAGTACCTTCTCTCTCAACACACTGGAAAGAAAACAACTCAGGAAGCTGTAAGTTTACTTTTCCCTTCAGGAGTCAGAATGCGCATTGCCAAAACGTCTTTGTGCTCAAGAAAATAAATTTCAGTCCTAAATTACTCACACATAAGAGCTCATAATAAATGAATTCATGAGTTTTTACAGGTAAACAGTTTGAAATTGCCTAGTCAACTATGAAAACACTTGTAGCACAAGTCTGGGTGTTAACATAAATTCAACTATCACACTGACCTCTCAAAACCATTCATTTTCCATTAACTGTGCTTTTCCATATTTTACTGTCCCTGTATGGAATAACAGTCTAAAGCACCACAACTCAGGCTTCTCTTGGGCAATCTCCCTTCTGAAAGTAGGATTGCAAAAAAAAGGCAAAAATAGAGTTTTGTTTTGTTTTTAAAAGATGACAAGCTCTGTTTCAAAAGCTTTGGGTGTTTTGAGGAGGTAGGTTTTCTTGTTTGCGTATTTTTAGGCTTTGTTTATTAGACTTTGTTTTCTTTTTTTCCCCCTATGTTTCTTATGATCATTTGTCAGTTTTTACTCTAAATAAAAGCCAATATATCATAATCATCATGACGATGGGCAAATCAGTTTGCACACAAGGCATTTAGCAATTCTGGATCCCCAGAGTGCTCTGAAAAAAACACCAGTTTCTCTCCCAGTATCTCCAAACACCTCCAGGCACAGTATTACCCAGGCCTAGGTCTTGCTGCTGGCAAAGGCTTGTGCTCCATGTGTGCAGTTATGGAAGGCTCTCATCCCATTTTTGTATCTCCTGGACAACCTAAAAATTCAAATGAAGTTCTGATCCACAGTAGCTATCCAAATTTGAAACCAGTCGATGCATCAATTTAGAAAGACCAGGATGTTAAAGAATAAAGTTACACTTTCATACAGCTATATAGTAGGGAATGCCTTTCAGCTGAGAAAAGCCCACAGTAACAAAAGAATCCTTGCATATTTTAACCAACAAAGCTGGCAAAAACATTCCTGATAAAAAAAATTCATCACTGAATGTTTGCTTATCTTGGTTGGTTAGAAAAGTGATTTTTTTGCTTTCAGTGGACTTTTAAGCAACACCAGCTCTATGCCAACACAACTATTAACTACAGGTTAACAGATTTAATATAGGCCAGAGTAAATGCAGCATACATAAGACAATTATTTCAGCACCCAACTGGCCACCTGCACCTGCATTAAAATTGGCAATGCAGTAGTTTGCTGCTTGGAAATTTAGACCCTTGATCACACTCATCCAACTTCTCAATGCCTGCCAAGTTTCCAGTAATGAGCAAATACTGTACAATTGCATCTAATTAAAGGTATGGCAGCAGCCTGCACCTCACAGGCTTCCTGCTCAAACATAAGGTCAGGATAAAAGCAGGTTCAGCAGGCAGAACATCTGAGGGGTACCTGAGGCATTCCCTGAGGTGGCTGTATCAGTGCATAAGGGATTGATCTGCAAGACAAGTATCTGCATTACAGTAACATGTCAAATTCCTGCTCAGTACAGCTCATAAACTCATCAGCCACCCTACTTCTGGACATCACTATGTCCTTCTCCACACTTGCATATATGTTAAAGCTCTGAAATTTGTATCAAGTGCAGTTGTGAAGTAGTTCAGTTACTTTCAACTACCAATAGCCTTCGTTCTCAGTCTTTGTTTGTTAACAAAGACACCAGAAGCCCTTTCCAGTCCCCATATTCTGTAAGCACAAAGCACCAGCTGAAGCATCTTCACCTCTACTCAGAACCACCATCAATGAAGGTGGACACTTTCTGGATTTGTATCAAAAGCTGAATGCCTGCAGAACATACCACATCTAGGAAAGAGCAAAACCAGATATAGCAGAGAATGAAGTGACCATCTCAATATTGCTTCTTTCTAGATGCACCGCACAAAGGCCCCCAGATAAATTTTCCAATTAATTACATGTTGTTAACATCAGAACGATTTAAATAGTTGTGAAACTGCTTTGAAATTTGCCCTTCTCAGATGCAGTTCCAAAACAGAATCATTGCTTAATATATATATATATATATATGTATGTTTAGGTTTTTTTGTTGTTTTTTTTTTTTAATTAAGCAAGCAAAAAAAAACCACAACAGTTTGTTTGTTTCAAGCTGTACACCGAATGTGGGTAACTAGAAATTTATTTTTCTGTAGTTTATCAGGAGGGTCTGTCTACTTACTTAAATGTTAATGAGAGTAGGAAGGAAGGAGGTAAGGCAACTGCTGTCTTAACATTTTACATCAAGGGATGAAACAACACAATGCATTTGCATGTACTACTAAAGCAACCCAATGAATAGAATACCATGTTTCAAAATGACAATTTTAAATGGAAGATTTTAAGTCATCATAATACCTAAGAGTAGAAATATGAATATATCCTGTGGAGTCTGAGGAAAACAAAAGTTGCTTGTAGTATGATACATTTTAAAGCTAGCTGGAACACAGTTTCCAAAAAACTGTGGAAACAACATTCATTTTTCAAGTGGGTTAATTACTGCTGAAGTAGCCATATATTTTTCTAACTTATAAACAGGGAGATAAAGAGACCCTAAAAAAACCTATTAATCACTGTTTTTTTATTCTATTGTCCTCACTTCCTGGAATGTAGTCAGAGATGGAACTAGACTGCCTAGAAGTCCAGTCAGCAAAGCAGCTGCCCTGAACCCAGGATTTGTTTACAATCTATTGGAGGGTGGGAGCAATGAGTGCATAAAGCACCTAATTCCAGAAGTTTACACAGGGCTTTCTGAATATTTGGAGTATTTCTTAGGAGTAGCCCCCTAGTTCCCCCCTCCCCTTCTCTTTCCTTAGCTGCAGCTACACTTCTGTGAGATTCTTTTGGTTCAAATGCTAGTGATGCTATTTACAGAACAAGAAAACTGGATAAAGAAAAGCACTGAAGTAGAATGCACTTTCTCAATTCTACTGCAGATTCCTACACCATAAGTAAATTACAGCTTTGTCTTTATAGATGTTTCCTCGGTGTTCCCTAAATTCTTGGTGGTAACAGTTTAATTCAGACGCATTTGGATTTCAGGCTCACTGAGATCAAATATAAATTGCAGCATCATCTCATACAACATTTTCTGCATGTGGAGGATCTTTCTGCCCACATATTTCCCTTGGGTTTATGATGTGTGTTTTTCCTATACTGTGTTTTGTGGGCTGTTCTTTTTGTTTGTGCTTCTTTGATTGTGTGAGTTTGGGTTTTTTTTTCACCCTAACCAACTCAAATCTATGGTCCATTACAAAGACTATGTTTTAATTCTGTTGGCATTCACCACCCCTTCACTGTATCGTTTTTGCTAATAGCTTAGTATTTTAAAGCTACAGAGAGGGGAATAGTTACTTTGGGACATTGACAAGTTTAGCTTAGGATATCTGGAACATTGGGGAGCTTAGTTCTATGATCAAGTTCCAAACTATGTTCCTTGCACATAATGAAGATATTGAATGGCTGTTTCAGGCTGGTACTAAATCAGATGTCCCACAGTGTGTGACTTCTTGAAATTCTTGTTCCTTCTTACCTGTTTCTGTTACTTGTTTCAAGACTACTTCATAAATGATCACAATTCACTCAGTAGAAAGTTGTTCAGCATTTAGTCAAATTAGCAGATTTGACTACACCCCATACAAAACTATACTTTCAAATGCAGTTCTTCCCTACTTGGAACAAAATGTTATTCCTTAAAAACTGTCAAGTTCTTTAAAGTGGTGGTTCAAGCCAGACTTTCTGGGAACCTGACAGATGGTGGTAGCTCATCCCTGCACTGGTCTGCCAAAACACAGCTTTCAGCCCCTTGGAACCTATTATTGCTTCACTCTTATCAGATCTTAACTACTGTTTTTCAGCTATCAATCCTTACAACAACCTGCACACCTGGGATAATAGTTTTGAGGAAGTTTGACAAGGTAGAACAAATAAATTCTGCAGCACAAGAGCAAAGTATAGCATTAATTTCTTCTCAAGGCTTCATGTTTGTATATAGCAGGAAAAAAGGATCTGTTGTGATCATTAAAGTCGACTATACTTTGATTAATTTTCAAAATTATGTAAATTTCATCTCTTACATTATGCTGCTGACCCAACTTTCTGTGATTAAGGTTCATCTGTTTTCATTAATATGAACTTTTTGTCAAGCAAATATTACTTGCCTTCTGTTCAAGGCTCTTCAAGAGCAATTAATATTTTTCCATAAAGGAGCAGTTATTATTCAAAATTTATTAGGAACTCCAGCTTCCTATCTAGGCAAATTTCCCAAAAAAAGTTCCAATTTTGCTGTCTAGGAGAAATACAATCTTGTTTAAAGTAAGTTGTACTCTTATTATGGTTAAAGCTAGATGGTAACTTTCAATCTTTCTATTACTATGATTTTATTTAAAGCTACACTACAGAAAAAGCTGTATACAGCTGTATACAGCAAATATTCACAGTCACCCTTGGTAAGTTCTTTAAAACATGTTTGCCCAGAACAGTTGTCTTGATGACATCAAACAGCAAAGCCTCTCCTCTGATGAGAGGCAGTAAGTTTGACTTGACTGCACAGGAGTGAAGTGTAAGGCAGCCAGGCCCTCCTGCCCTCCTCAGAAGCCATGCACTGGGAAGTGCCACATGTCAAACCCACCCACTCTCCTGTCCTGAAGTGAGTGACCCTCACCCTCCCTACAGGAGGTGGCCACACAATGACAAGTATCAACCACTATTACATGTGCCAGACTTGCAATACCTGTGAGGAGTTAACTACTCGAGCCTTCATCAATGGTTCTTAATTTATTCTAAAACTCTGGCTATAGAGTTGAGCTTAAGTCTTTCAAAAGCAGAGCTAAACACATAATTTACAACTGTATAATGCAATGTATAGTAATTTAAAATTACAGGTAAAGATGCAAAACAGGTCCTCAAAAATGAGTGCATGGCTCTTTCCTCACCAAGGTACCAATCAGACTAAATGTAGTTTCTAACTTTTTACAATTTGGAATCTATGTTAATGTTATCCTTTATTTCAAAACAGACAGTCTGCAAGCAGTTTAACAAATGTAAACAAGATGCTAGGTCTAGCTTTCATAAGAACAGCAAGTGTAGCTGGCCTTAGAACAGTTGCAGTGCTCTGCTGGATACCAGCACCTGAGCAGTGAACACAACCTCACACATCAGAAATCCCTCAGCACAGGGACTGTTTTCTTCTCATGATGTGGTGCTGTACACTCTAAATATCCAAATATGTACTTGCACTCAGGTCAAAATTAAATAGATTTCTTATCCATTTATGGTGCTAAACATTACAGAATCAGTTATCCAGCAGTCTAAGGCAAAGATTCACTGGTTCACTGACACCTGTTGAGTTTCTGCCCTCCTATGGCAACATAAATAAAAAATAGTACATTTTGCATGACCTTTATTAAAAGTGTGAATTCAGCTGTCATAAGCAAATACTGTAAAAACAACAATATGGGAACTTGCACTTTTCCTTTGTTTTTAAGTCATTAATCACTCAGGCCTCAAACCTTTCTCCTCAATATTCTACACTGGGTTCACGTTTCCCTTCAAACTACTTATCCCAAAAGGCAGATCAATCCAGGATATAACAAGCCATGTTCCCAATCCCCAATGAGATTGTCTGTAATGTGAACACTTCCACCTTGAATGATGACGTGCAATTCATCATCCACTTCTGCCTAAATATCTGCAAATAAAGTCATTGGCAATATGGCTGTTAGAAGTTGAGATTTCATGTCCAGGGTTAGTGCATGAGCTGAAGAGGCAATAAAAAACAAAAGTTATCTTTCAGTGGGCACGTAAGAGAAAGAGAAGTAAAAAAACCAACCCCACAACAAAACAGCACCAGGTTTTTGCTGTTGGTACAATTTCTTCAGAGCATGTTACCAAGACAGGGCACCTGCCATTCTGATGGTGTAATGCTCAAGCTGTCTGCAGTTAACAAAGTTTGCCAGCTAAATCTGTTCACAACAGAACTATGGCCCACTCACACTGTAGCAGACAAAACATACACACAATTTACTTCTTTGGCATGGCTAACAGCAAGTTTGCCAACTTTACAAACATACTCCTTGAAAGCTGGGCTGCTCTATGTTTGCATCCAAAGGCTTAGTATAGTAACAGTTCAGAGTCCAGTTACAAAGTGCTGGAAACCCAGCTTCAACAGAAAAAAAGCTTGGATATTCCATTTTTACACTAGCCTCATTACTTCAGTAGACTGAAGAGCTTCCCTTGAAAGAGCAGTGGTTTGTAAAATTTCTGTAGCATCACACCAAGTTGTTAAACACTTAATTTAGGCAAGACATTAACTATCCCACAAGGAAACACACTGAATCACAACTATACTAAATATTCAAAGCTCATCTTAGCATATAAATTTATGATGTATAGAAGGAGAAAGTATTTTGAATTCAAACCAGAATGATACAAAACATATTTAAATTCCTTTCTGTTAGCATACCAACAAACCTGTGATGGGCCAGGCCAGTCTGCATTACAGAGAATCTCCAAACAAACATACAGACAGACACAGACAGCACCAGTCCTCCTGAGAACGAAACTTGGTTACCAAACAAAATGCAGCTTCACTGAGGTGTGGGGGGAAGTGATTTTGGCCCAACTACATACACATATGCAAATATATGTTGTTACTTTACACATGCAAGCACACATGGCCTTCTTACAGAGCTCATCATGACCTTAGCTAGGTGTGCTCCACACTCCATCACATCAGCACACTGCATTTTCAACACAGTCAAAGCGAGAAGTTACCAACAGAGGAAGTCTATTGCCTAGATACACCCCAAGGTGAAAACCACATCAGCACTTGGGAAAAGACACAACTTCAGAACACTAGGAAACACAGAGAACACCCAATAAACCATTTTGGGGGGAAGGCCAAGGCACAACTTATTGATTTTCTTGTATGCTTGCAGCTCATGTTCTCTCAGTACCATGACTTGGTATCAAGCCTCCTATACAAATTTTCAACATTAACCACGATTTCTGAACTACTTTCAATACACTTCCCTCTTCATATAACAGCCATTTATACAAGTGAGTGAAGACACATCAAACAGATGAAAAGCTGAGTGTCTACCTCCTGCATTTACTTCTTGAAGGAGGTACACGTCTTTCGATGTGACTGTGGGAAGAGGAATTTAAAAGGCAGTTTTAATCACTACTACTTATTAGTGTTCCTCAGCAACGGAGAATTTAGTATGTTTACAGACTGCACACATTACTGCTGTTCACTACACCAAAAACACATAAAGCAGTTCCCTTTCTGCCTGATTTGCCTTGGACATTAACAGTTCAGAAAGAAAAAGCACTTTAACTATGCAGCTGCCAAATCAATTCTTTCTGATTCAAATATGCTTTGAATTTCATAAGATCTTTCCACACACATAAATCTTTCAGTCCCAAGCACTTCCTGTCATTTTAATTACTTCCCTTCAAGTCCCCTAAAGAACAAAAATGATGCTTTGCAGTGTTCACAGACAGGATGAACAGCACTTACTGCGTCCTAGGGAAGAACACCATCAGGAAGGGCTATTTAAATGGGGGAAGAAGGAGAGGCAATGCTGGAAAACACATATCTAAGAAATGCATACTGTTAATACTCAATTGAAATTCAAAATATGAGAAGCTCAACCTCCTTCTAATCCTGTCCCCCCTTCCAGTAAATGGAGGAGAGATGTCTTCTCTTGACAGACTGAGCTTTCTAAGCACGTTTCTGGAATGAAACAGCACCTGAGTTACACTGGAGAACATGAAATAATCCCTTTCAAGTTGCTTCCCCTACTTCTAGATATGTGGCAGTCTTAGATCAAGGGTTTCTTATAGAAATATTTTATATTTATTCAATTGTATAAAAAGCAAGCAAATCTCCATCACACCTGTGCACTGATATGGTCTTGAACCAAGTCAGACCCCCCAGTTATGTACAGATTGTCAAATCCCAAGTAATGTCCTTTCCCATCACCCCCACACAGGAGCTGCTTCCATTTCAAATCTCCTGCCTCACTATGGTTCACCTTGAAGTTACCTCCTGTAAGCTTTCTCCACACACCAGCCCAGACTCCCATAATCTTGCTGTGAAGAAATTAAAATCAGGTCACCCCGAGGCAATTTGCTAAAGAGAAAGCATTGTTTGCCTTCATGTCAACTAAGCTACTTAAATACTGCAAAAAAACTTCAAGTACTCAATCTCAGCCACTCAGAGCTGGTTTCACTTGTTTAAGGTGACCCTAGAGCTGCAACACTGCAGCTGCAGATGGAGACAATGCCCTTTACCTGCCACTGAGAGGTGGGGTCAGCATGGTTGCCCTTGACAGCTGCAGGATTTCGTGGCTAAAAAAAACTAAAAAAACTTCAACCAAAACTCCCCCTACAAAACAAAACTACCAAAAGCAAAAAAATGAAAACAGAACTACTCTGCATTGTCAGCAGGTCAGCAATACATCAAACTGTTTGTATGGAAGAATGAGCTGACTTCTAACACCTTGAATAATAGAGATCCCAGAAAGATGTATTTTCACTGATTTTCCATTCATTGTACTGGAGTTGAAGCCAAAAAAAACAACTAAATGCAGCAATTTTCCTGTCTGGTCTTTTTGAAACACTGTAACATCAGTGTCCACTGAATTAAGGCTTTAGAAAGGAAGAGGTGAGCTCCAGTCAGCATATTGCATTTCAGTATTTTCACAATAACATACAGTTGATATCCAAAGTTAATTCCAATAGTGTTCTCGTACAACATCTGCCCAAGGGACTGATTCCACTGCATTCGAAAAGCACATCTGAAATGTTTATTGCTTCCAGATTTTGAAAGGAGAAATTACTGTTATAACTCAGCTGAGTCATCTTAACAGCTCTGCTAAAATCTCTCTGGTTTTCATCCCAAAGTCTCACCCCAGAAAAGACATTTTTCCTGTGTATTAATTCTCCAAGCATACAAAGCCCATATTCAACATTTAGGCAGAAAAACACATTAAACAAGGAAGATGAATGCAATCCAAAATTTATAGTGCAGGTAACTTGAAACACGTAGCAAAGTTTTGGGACCTTGAGTTCCTGTATACAACACTTCCTAACCTTTTCCCCATTCTCTGCCAAAAAGCCAAAACACTACATTCAGAATTTGCACTAAATGCAAAATTTGATAATCATGACCTGTGTCCAAGTCTGCATTTAATGGCTTTATTGGATCAAGTTAGCACATAGGTGACAACTGACCTCAGTGTCACAGACATTTGAATTATGTCACATGAGAAGAGCAACAGCCAATCCAGGCAGACTCCAGTTAATGACAAATGAAGCTCATGTGCAACATTCAGATCTGGAGGTTCAGTAATGCAACAGCTCAGCTAAAGATTGAACCCAGCAATCAGAGAACAGACACTAATCAGAGATGCAAAAAAGTCTGAAACTTCTGCCCAGAGAGCTTTTGCTGGGAAAAGGCATAGATCTTAAAACTAAAATAAAGCAGTCTACCAAGAATGCAAATGACTGTTAAATGCAACAACTAAAATACCTGCTCAGTAGCACACATTTTGGTCACAGATCACAGGAATGTATGAACCAACAGTAAGTAAATGATTAGCAACATTATACCTAAGCCACTTTGGATGAACAGAGAAGTGAGTCTGTCCATGAAAACTGGTGAAATCATGCAACTGTACTTTGGTAGGTAGCATTTAACAGGTCAATAGGCCAAGTGGCAATATCTGAATTCAATTTGCATTTTTATTGTCCTGTTTTTAAATCAGTGGTTTAGATATTAAATGGGTTTTATCATAACAACTTTCAAGTACTCCTCATTGTGCTTTAAGTGATAGATTCCACTTCTGTCATAGTGCACTCTGGAAGCAAAGCTTCTGACTTGCCTGAAAATTCAGAGCAGCCCAACTCTGAGCTGTGTTCTGGATTTACTTTCACTCCAGCTGCTCTCATGAATGATTAACATGCAAGTCTTCTACAACTATGTGTTACTGGCTCCTTGGACAGCACTTAGCTGTATGAGCAGATGGACAACAAGCTTTTGGAAGCAATTCTACCAAGAATGTCCAAGCCAAATGCTCTTTTTGGACTGGCGTGGGGAGAAGCATGTGGGAAGAAACCTACTTCTGGTTGACATGTTTGCCACTTGGCATGTCACCCTGGACTGGCAACTGGCAAATATTTACAGAAGAAACTTTTCTCTTGGTTAGAAAGTGACAGGGAACACATCAGTCTGAGGGCATGGAAGATAACAGATAAAGTCTTACATTTAGAAGCACCACTGTAGGATCAAAGACTAAATGCTGCATGACATTAGTGTAGCTTCAAGAAACACAATAGGCAGAGGAGCAAAGTTTAAGCAATGTAGAATACTCAATTCCACAATATCCAATTCTTCTGAAATATTTCTGAATTGCTGCAGGGGAGAGTTTCCCCTCAAGGAAAAGACCAAGGATAGGTATCCTAAATCTAAAGAAATCTCCACAATTGCCTAGAATTTAGCCAGTGCATTTGAGAAAGGCACATTTATTCTGGCACTGTTTCTGCCTCCTTGTATCGTTGCAGCTACACAGAAATCCATGAAGGTGGAGAGTATTAGCCTCTGATTGAATGGATCCAGAAATGAAGGCTTAAAAAAATTCAGGTGACAGAGAAGACTTTTTCACAACCAGATGTTTAGGGAAGTAAAAAAACCTTATAATGGACAGCCTATGCCTCTGAGCTTTTATGCCTTCTATCCAAAGGCACATAGGCCTGAAGTGACTGAATTACTTACATGATGATACTGAACTTCTAGTCACAAGGAAAGCAGGCAAAACAAAAAAAAAAAAGGGGAGGGGGGAACAGAACTGAAGGTTTTTTCATTTATTTCTTCCATTATTATCCCTAGACATATGGGAATGTATAATGTTAACAATCCTAACCTGTCTGTAACACAGGTAGCAGAGAGAACATTCAAAAAACGGTAAGATAAAAAAAAGTCAGATATCTGATAAGTAATACTTACACATGAAACAAAAGGACAGATAGGAAATGCCTCTGTACAAAGGAAATGTGTATAAAGGTACTGTACAACCATGACAGAGCAGACTTCTAAAACAACAAAATCAAAATTTACAACAAATTCAAGATAGCAGTAAAAGCATAAACTAATAGCTGTATCTGCAAAACTTTCTTCCTTGACATCTGTGCTCCACTTGAACTGACAGGTCATTGCTGCACAAAACCTTCACAGAAATCAGGCTTTGGGGAAGAAAGGGACACTTAGCCATGCTCACCTGCCCAATGGCTGCACTACTAAGACAATAAAAGATATTCTTAGGAATTTCAGAGATGGAAGTAGCTGCAAAGAGGGCCAGTGTAAAAACAACCAAGACCTTGGCAACTTGGGGGATTTTCACCACAAGGGAGCCAAATACACCCTCACAAAAACACAGTACCTTTCTTCAACATCATGGGGTGGTTTATAATTCTCCCAGAAACTTCTGTGCTCTCTGCTTGAAGCCCAGTTTGTCTGAAGTTTTCATCTTCAAGTTGCAAAGGAGGTTTTTTCCCTTTAACTTTCATTTCCGGCAGCAACTGCTCCACAATATCTTTCCAGTCCCCCTACCAGGCACTCCTTTCAAACAACCAAGTTTTCGGACATGTTCCAAGGTTCTCTCATTCTCCACAGGCAATTTAGAAGCACTCCCAGCATTCCCACTGGTCCAAAAAACGAGCAGTTGTTTCTGTCACGTGGTCCATTTCCACTATTTTCATGAATGCAGTCACCCCTCTGAGGACTGGAGTAAGCTGTCAGCCTTTAAAAGTGACAATTACAGCAGAGATGCCAAGGCCCTAAACTACCCTTTGAAGAAAACACCATATGTGCAATCTCACAATTCTCCCTACTGCCCGATACAGCTGAGTGCTACAAGTGACATCAGTAAAAACTTATGGAGGTACAATGTAACTTCAGTATCTTCCTTTGTGGCTGCAAAAGCCCTGCTTTAATCCAGTCGTCCAGAATAAAATTCCACTGTAATTCCAGGGCTTTATTTCACAGAAGGCATTGTGCACAGCAATATGAGCTGGAGAATGAGAAGACATTGTCAACAAGCAAAGCACGTTTCAGCCACATGGTCAAATTCCAGTTGTGACCTTATACCAATACACTGCAGTGGGGTGACAGGATCTAACAATACTTGAATTGAGCCCAGAGGGGAAAAAAAAAATTGTGTTTCTGTGGTTATGAGCTATAAAATCTAGGTTTTCAAAGGTCCCTGCTCCAAATTAAATATTCACACAAAAAGAAGTTTCCAATAATGAGAAGTTTCCAGAAAAATTATGGGGACTATGTGATTCAGTCTCCCAAGGAATTTGTCTTCCCACACAATCTGTAAATTTGAATGATATTCAGAATAGTTGTTTTTCTATCTTTTCTGTAACTAAGACTAATGACAGAATGTTCATCAACAAGTAGCCAAATTTCCAAACAAAACTAAATTTTACCAGAAATAGTGATTCCAAGGCAATTAGTTACTAAGTTATTTGATAACTGCTAAAGATAACTGGAAATTTGTGTTCTTTTCCTAGACAACCAGACATCCTGGTATTGCTCTTAAATTTATTTCTAAGGAATGTCTAGTGTTAGATTAGAATAAAAACTGAATTGAGGAGGTCTCTGTTGGAAAACTGCTTCCAAGTGTGGTTTTGCTGTTAGTTTGAGGTTGGGGGTAGAGGCATTTCTTTTTCTTAAATCAAACTGTGGTGAGAGTGAATTCTTTCTTACAAAAATCATTCTGAAAAAATTGTGTCTTTTCGACTGGTACGTACACTGCTCTTCACTTAGCAGCTTAATTCTGGATGCACAATGCAAGGTGTGGCAGACAATGTGCATGCTCAGAGTTAACTGGTAAATCAGCTGATTTAGCTTGGCCCACACTGTCCAAGAAAGGGGCATCAGAACTCCACCCCAACTATACAACACAGCCCTGCACTGTTAGCTGCATTTTCTACCTAACTGCAAATGTTTCTGGTGATGTTTTCATTTCGAGATGGGGGGAAAAAAACACTGGCATGCTCTAGCCAAGATTAATACCTTTTGTACCTTTTAATATGCTATGCATGCTCTGTTAGAGCATTTTTAGGTAATTTCAGGTAATTTGACAGCTATGCTGTTTAAAGCCACAGTTTAATCTCTTCTGACTCTGGCATGGTTTGTTTCATACAAGGCTTTGCACTGTCTTGCTTGATCCAGTCTAAGATGAGCCTACAGAAAAGGAATTTACAAAATGAACCAGAGAAAGGTGAATATGCACATTTTTTAGCACTACTACCCAAGAGAGCACTTTGGGCATGCTAAATGACAGCCTAGACAAAGGGAAGGAAAAGTAAAACAGATTCTAATCCTGGAGTTTCACAGAGTTGTGAGTATGATGAAAAGGCGGGCAAACACTAAAATCTAGGCCATGAAATACCACCTCAGTTACATGCAGAGTTTCTGGAAAGACAAAAGTGGAGGAGCATACAGTCAATGAACCAAAGTTCACTGACTATTTCCTAGCATTCTCAAAGAAAAAACACAGTCCTTTCAAACAGTATGAACAACCAGTAGGAAAAAGATGCAACCAATTTACATCAGGCTCTCCATATGGGGAGATTTCCAAATCTGAAACCTGTTTACTACTAGCAATTGTCCTCAGTCAGGGAAATGTAAGTTTTAAAATGTTCTTAGCAACATTAAACTGTTTATCTTCATAATTTCTAGCCTATCTGATACACAATCTTGACTACAAATAGTTTTATTCAAAATTATTTATTTATTGAGTGGAAGACCAAAACCAAGGTACACATGTCATAAGAGGAAGCTGGCATCCTATTCCCTGCCTCCCAGAACTGACATCATTTCTCATGTCTGCCCACAGTTTCTTATAATCATCCATAACTTGACTAGAACTATGTAGAAAAAGACCTGACAGCCAAGACCATTTTTGGAATATTAGCTTGCAACCAAGGTATCTGAGAGCATCTGCAATGCAGAAAAATCCAATCAAGTGCAGAGCTTGCTGTCCCACCACTGAAGGTCATTTATGCTCTTGATGTGCTCCCACAGGTTTCATCTGTAAAATGCAGTTTGCAAATCTGCCTCTTTCTGGCTATGTCTCTCCTCACTATGTGTAACGTGCTCACTCAGGAGAATCCTACATGAAAACTGCTTTGGTTTAAAAACCAAGCAAACTCTAGCTAGGTTAGGTAATTTTGTTACCTCTGGAATACAACAGCAGTTCAGCTATAGAAAGTTAATAGTTAAAACTTAAACAAAGAATAGAGCCATACACCAGTGTCTTTCATTTCAGCACTTACATACTATAAAATGCAATGAAATTCAATTGCAGCCACTCAGGCTTTCCTGTGTCATTATTTCTACTCTATGCCACATTTCTTATGACAAGGCAAAATTTAACTGCTTAATCAGCATGCAAAATTTCATGCAATAATTACACAGAAATTTTCACCAACCATGTGTTTTTCCATTAACATTCAATTAACATATTCCACTATGGACACTTCAATAAAACTTCAAGATTTTTTGCCATCAAATAGAATAGATTATGGCGTTACATGACAATCATGACAGCCTACAACTTAAACTCTGACACCTTGTTACTTAAGCAAATCCACAGTCCCCACAAACTAAACAGTACCATTTAGCCTAAATTGATTTGTTTCACATTAATTTCATCACACCAGCTCCTATACCCCAATAGTACCTCAGAAGAATGTACAAATAAATTAAAATGAAATTATACTACCACATAAAAAATAACTGTTTACACAGGATTGTTATTTAAAAAAAAAAAATCAAAGTCCTTCTTGTTTTCAAAAACTAGATTCCAAGTGCTGGACTCCTGGGCTCTGCTGTAAGGATATATTTAGTGCTGATACACTGCTCTCATCTCAGATTACACTATGGAAATCTAAAAGGCAATGCACGTGTTCAAGAGAACTGTTAAGAGTAAACATGAAAGTCCTGATGGAAAGTTCTTGTGGACTAGGTTAAGCCTTACAGAGACATAAACCCAGACATTACAAGGGAGAATTTTGACACCTTCTTTGTCACACTTTTTAGCCTTCAAAGGTGCCTGTACTAATTCCTCAGTTCAAGATGGGAAGAAATTATTTGCTCTCCCTTTTAATGGAGAAGACCCTTTTTCCACCAGGCTGAGACATAAATAGGGCCACCACACTCTCAATAAGGCCCAGATAAAAGCTAAGTTCTGTGGTTTCCAAGCCCTTTACCCTTGAAAGGGCAACCAACCACACCAACCACAAAAGGAAGAGGACCAGAACTGAGCATTTCTTTTGTATACCCAAGCTATGAAATCTTTCACAGCCTTGCACAGGTACCTGATAGCTTGAGATTGCTTCAGCTGCCTCCGTTCTCTGGATACAGAGAGAAATAACAGTGCCCTTTCCAAAGCAAATATACAGCCTTTAGAAGGACCAGCAATGACTGTGCAACCTGAAGACCAGAGGGTAGAAAACAGCAGGCTGAAGGGGAAGATAAAGAGAAGGATTTGGCAGCAGTTCCTCCTTCCATGTAGTGCTTATGAAAAACTGTCTGTGGCATTCACATTTGATAAGAAGCTTGAGACACACAACCACAGAAGGCTGAACACTGGGAAACCACCACTTGTGGCTCTCCAAAACAACTGCCTTATGAAGTCAATCCCCTGCAGAACTACAGCTTTTGCTGCCCTATCACCAGAGTCCCTTGTCCTTTAGTATTAGGGAAGTCACCCATTTGCTGACCTTTACTCAGAGCTCAGATTTGCAGTTGAACCAACTTCACTTGGATGCAATGGGTAGAAGCCCCTCACTTGTACCTAAATGAATGTTTGGAGTATTAAGCAGATCCTGTGTTTAATTCCTAACCAAAAAACTGACCTCAACCACATGCATGGTACCTTTAATTACTACCAACTCTAAGTAACAACTGAAAAATTACACTGGGTAAGTTTAGAAAATAATTTACAGTATTTAAAAAAGGGAAAGAGAAAAAATTACTTTAAGTAACAAAAAATGACAGAGTTGTCATATTAAAGAAGCTTGACCTTTCTGACATTGTTCCCTTAGGAGTCTTCTGCAGCAGCAGGCAAAAAGCCAAGTCAGGAAATTCAGGCTGCAAAAAAGAGAAAGCTTGACAGCATGCAAATGATGAACAAGTTAAGTGTGCTAAGTGGAAGCAATAGTGCACACTGAAGACAACAGCCAAGACAACAACAGTTGCAGGGGTTTGTAGAAAGAGGATGCAGAGGCAGCTGCAGCATTAGAAGAATTAAAGCATCAAATAAATACTGAGACACCCCAGCATCTCCTTTCAGTTAACTCAATGTACCTCAAACAAAATTCTTGTTTAAAGATGATCCAAGTATGGACTCCAGCAGTTTAAAAATTTTACATTAAAGCAACAACTTCAATGAAAATGCAGGGTTTGCTTTTATTTTTTCCCCTGCATAAATGGAAGGATGGCTGAACTCCTGTTAAACTAAACAGAAGCTCACAATAAGGAGATCAAGATTCAGATATAACTTGACAGTGACAAATCTGTACTGACAAGTTTGCAGACACCTTTCTTTTAACCACATTCCCTGGAGAAAGAGAGAGGCTGAGTAAAATCCCCAGATGGTTTGAAAGAGTCAAAGTGAACAGTTAAAAACCAAGAGGCTGCCTTTCACTGAATGTAAACTGAATGAATGTAAATCCTACTGAGTTTTCTATCTGGTGAAGACTGAATTTGATCCCTCAGTGCTTCTAATAAGGAAGAAAAGCTGCAGACACTTATTTCTTCCTACATTTCCTCATTCAGCTCAACCACTGACAGCCAAGCACCAGTGTTGGACCCTTACATCAACAGACCTTTACAATTTTAACTTCATGGACTGTACATCACCACATTAGCTATCTCAAAAGTAACCCAAGTGTATCATCAAAGCTCAAATCATAGAAACATTGGGAGAAGTGCTACAGTCAGAGAAATTCGAGTAATGAATTTTTGCACAATCAATGTAAAATTCAACTGTCAGAAATGGTATTTATTGGTTTCCATGGCACTAATGCATCTTTAATTTTTTTTTCTATTTACTTCCCTTCTAAATGAGCATGTGTTACCCTCCTGACACCACTCATATGAACTTCAAATCACTTGACCCACTTGAAGACAACAGCAGCATAATTTGAAGCACTTCACAAAAAAAAATACCTAAATGCCCAAGAGAGTACCCTAGCCTGTAGTGCCATTTCCCATGGAACCCACACACCATTGAACTCACTCTGATTTCTTGCTGAAGTTCTAAGATGTCTTTATCTTAGCCCGTGGATGGAGATGTGTGCTAACAGCCATGCAACAGAAACACTGAAGACAGGGCATATGGGGCAAGGAAATGTGGCCTCAAAGAAGTTATAGCAAGCTCTTCACTGTGCTCTGTATTGAAGGATATTTTCCAGAGGAACACAGTTTACTTCAGTTTGCTTCTCTCCAACCTGTAATTCAACAGGCTTTGTGGCCTATCCACAGATTTTTTGGTCCCACACTCCAAGCATCATCACTGTGCCACCTATTTAATTTTTCCTAGTAAACAAACACTTCTCTTTTACTGTTCTTGTCACCTAGAATAGATCTCCTCAGATCCCAAGCAAAAGCAGGGTGGAAAGAATTTAGCTTCAGCTATTCTGGCAAGACTACTACAGAAGAAAGACAAACAAGATTCCAGTGTACATCCCAGTGATGAAAGCACCTTCTGGAACTAGCCCCTCTTAGGTCTAGATATACAATTAAAATTCAGTCTGGTATTTTATAATCCACTTCAAAATGAAAGATATCTAATCATTTAGTGAGAGCAAAATAATTCAAATAAAAAACTCATCACACAACATCTGCACACATAATTGCTAAACAGGAAGCTTTCTTTATTTTGCATAATACCTTAATAAACTGCATACTGGATTTTTGACATGGTAGCATTTTTAAATCCCAACTGCAAAATAAAATTAAGATTTCAAGTAAACAAAAGCATTCTATCCCTCAATTTACATTGAGTTTTCTTGCAAGAACCTTATAAAAGTATATATTAGCTTGTTTACCCAGGCAGGGAAAGAATTTATGACCAACCACATCCATGGTTATGATGCAGAGTCTGTTTAGGTTTAGAATTTTCTAAAAGTTTCCCAAGACTTTAAGGATCTCATCATGGCAGCCGGTTATAAAGCTTCCACCCATCAAAGAAGAGTTGCAGAAATCTGAAAAAGATCCTAAGCTGCAGAACAAGTTTTCAGAGGTTTTGCTCTCTTGAGCTGTTGCCTCACACACAAAGAAACACTGACCTTGCAGAAGGCTGAGAACACAGTTCTGGGACAGCAATCAAAGCTGCTGACGAAGGGGGCAAAACAGCTCCTGCTCCAGAGCTCTTTAACACATGGCAAAGTTTGTTCTGTAAGCTAAAAAAGAATATGCATAAGGCACTCCCATTTCTTGAAAAAATCTTTGAAGTCTCAAGTATTAAACTCCACTAATATGTTCTTTATCTTACATAATCTCAGGCAGAAGCTTTTTTTCTATAATGTTGAGTACTTCAACTCAAGAAATAACTTTAACTCTGTTCCCATCTCTTATCTAAATAAAATCTTTCTTTAAAGGACCCTTGATGAAAAGACTCTACAAATCATAGATGTGTGTGAGTAATTCCTCTCAACTATTTCAAATACCAGTCAATGACCACCCGAACACTGGAAGCTGTTCAAAGTTTCCTTCTGTTAGCTGCATTTCTAATTCCTATATACCTCAAATTCCAGGAAAAGAACTATGTTGTAATGATAATATAAACACTGACAATATAAAACCAGATTTTTCACTCTACACTATGTATCATGATTTGGTACTACAGTCCCAGCATTTTTGGTGGCTCCTCAGACTTTTGGAGGACTCTATTATGTTACTGCTCTTAAAATGTTTAAGCTTTCCTCCTGTCTCCCCTTAGTTATTTAGTTAACTTGGTCAAAGCAGATATTTTTAGCTTGACATTTCTTTGTACATTTCCAAAAGATACTTAACTTCTCATCATTTATGTAGGAAGATAACAGCTTCTGACACATCCTGAAATTAACTGGCTAGAACTGCTTATCTATTTATTTGAACTATGGAAAGAATATACAAAGAAAAAAATATTTGGTAGAACAGAATATTTAAACTGGAATTCTCTCTCACTCTTTCCTACCTCTCAGGAAACAGGCTTTCTCTGTAAGGCAGATCTCAGAAAACATCAGAAAACTCTCCATATATAATAGAGTTGACTGATAAAATATGCCTGATTAACAAGTATCACTTAAGTTCAGTATCACCTTCAAAGTCATATAAATTGGACTCCTTTTCTTTGAGAACACCACATAAATAATCTAAGAGAGAAAATGCAGAGAGGTAGACAACTCTGGAATAACAGAGTAACAGGAATAGGAAGAAGAATTCTGCTAAAATGTGGACAGGTGCAAAAGGCCCTCCTACTATCTAGAGAACGGGAACCAGTGTGCACAGAGCTTAGTTAAAATGCACACCATTTTATATCTGGTTTACCTGTGACTTTTTAAATTCTAAAACGAGAATAATGCCTTAGTTTTCAGTTCAGGACAAATATTTCAAGGCCTTTTCCAAGGGGTCTTTCCCTACTGCCTTTTCTAGCAATAGGGAAAGACCCAATGGAACACCCCTTTAGCTTTACAGTCAGCACCAATTTCTTACAAGCTTCACATTTCTTCAAATATGAACTGACACAACTTTCTAAAACTCATAGTATTGAAGTTTTCTTTATTAGGCTGCTTAAACTGGCTCTGCATCTTGGATTACATTATTTTGTGAGCATTTCTCTCTTACAAAAAGAACCTTTAGAATCACCTTTGAACTATGGGTCCCATCAGCACAAAAATATTAAACCAAAAGTTGCACATTTTGTAGTTGTTACCATCCAGACACCAACCCTATCTGCAACAAACCATGCTAGGCAGCAGGACACAAACACATAACCTGAGGCTGTAGTAGGTTTTTGAAGAAGCAGAACAACAACACATTGCCAAACTTCCTGGAACTCAATCTGAACAGAAGTCAAGGACACTTGGGCAACACTGAGGGGTTGGTGACACAGCACAAGCCCCGACTATAACAAAGAATGTTTCAGCTGCAACTGCAGAGCTGCCCTAAGATCAGCCCTGCAGGCCAAAAAGCCAAGTAAGTTGGGAAGCCCTGCCTGAACAGCAGCTTTACTGTTGGACTGACAGTGCAGTGGAGATTGGCTACATTTGGGTCTCTCAGGCTCAACATTTCCCCCTCTGCAGGAAAGGCCATTTTATTATACTATGTTCTCCTTCTTAAAAGCTAGCATGTAATTAAGCCTATTTAAATAAATTAACTTCGAAGCTTTTAAGAGTTACTCTACATATATACATAGTGAGATAAGGAAAGAAAGTAAATGACATTTTTTTTTCTTAGTTGTTTTCAAATCTGGAACAGAAGAGGAAAAACTTCCTGGCAATAGTTGTGACCACTGATGTATACATAGTAGCAACCCCAAATACGAGAGATGAGTATCAGCAGGGCAGTAAGCAGCTGAAGCAATCTTCAGTGGTGAAAATTCCACTAAGTCTGAGTGTTTGCACTACAAAATCAAGTCAGTATTCAGACAATTAAATATCACTAATACTAAGAATCAACTGTATTGACAGAAGAAAGCCATGCTACTGGAGACAGGAATGGCAGTGAGGAAAAAAAAATAAATTATTTACGTGTGAATATTCTTGTGCCCAAAAATGGCCTCCAACAAAATACTGGGGAAGCTAAACTACCATTCCAATCTTCACTAAAAGAGAAAAAAAAGAACAAAAATTAAAAAGTTGACACTCTTGTCACACAATGAAGAAACCTTAGTTTTCAGCGCAAGATAACTGATGAAGACATCAAAAGATTCTCTCAAAGGGAGATGTGCAGTTTCCCATCACATTTTGAATCACATTTTGACTGAAGGGTTTTCATGTTGCTGCTTCCTCTCATAGCAAATTGAGGCGATGACAAAAAAATAATCCAGCATTTCCCATTTCTGAACTATGACAGCACTGGCAACAAAAACCAGGCTTTTTCAGTTCAGGTGTTTCTCTAGAACCCAATTACTGCAGCATGACAGATGTTTGGAATACTATGCAGTGTTTACTATGGCACCCCCAGTAAGGAGAACCTAATGAATTGCTCAAAAAAACCCCAAACTTTTCTCTTTTTCATTGTTTTTGCTAGAACAATTATTTCAGTAACCATTCTCTTCATTTGCCATTCCTCTATGAAAGACAGCATTTCTTCCAGAGTTGTTGTTCAAATATGAGATTCCTAGTTTTATCCACAGCTTTGCAACAATGAAACAAAGCAGAAAGCACCAAAGGCACCCAAGTAGTTCCCCGAGGCTGCTGATTAGGACCCAGCCTCAGTGGTCTGAAATAAGACATGGAGTGATTCAGCTGTTCATCATAGAAAACACACACTGGTGATTAAGCAGTTTGCATGTGCTAAAACCAGAAAGGCCTTTTAGCATACCTGCTAAGGCTCCAGCTCCAGAGGTGGCCAGGAGGGGAAACAGAAAAGAAAAAGGCAAAATAACTCAGTAACCACAAGATAAGTGGGGAAATCAAGTCTGCTGCTACAGCTACAGTGCTTCAGTTCCTGAAGCCAGCTCAGACATCTGGGCAGAAATACCAGACTCTAGTCAGAAATGCCACCTAACAAGACACTCCCTGGGCATTTAGAAAGAATGCTGCTCGGATGACAAGACTTGTTTCCAAACTAAGCAACTGTAACAAAATGTACTACAACACAAATCTTCCTATGTATTTACTATGTACCAGTATACAAGTAACTCCCGTGAATAACTCACATGCCAAGAACACTGAAATGAGGTGAAACAACACATACACATGATGTCCTGTCAAAGACAAAAGTTCCTCGTAGCAAACTCCACGCTGTCAAATTAAATCTGATCATATTGTTATTTTGAATACTTTATAGTGGTCCTCCTCCTGTTGATAAAATTTTATAGGTTATGCAGTCCAATAGTTTCCTAAGATGGTAAGACTCTAAAGAAGATAGATACATTAAGAGAATTTTTTCTGCTCTTTTTTTTCATTTAATATTTTAAGGGATGTAGATGTAAAATAAAGTTCTAAGACTGCAGTGCCTAAACTGATTACTGATCAGCTACATATACTAATCACTAAAGACTAAGAATAAAATAAATGCTGGCACTGGCCACTTGCTTAGCCAGGTTTCTTAAAGCATACACAGTATCACTCTGACTGGTGCTACCTGGCTTTGAGGTATGTAGAACATTAAATGCCAGGAAAATGTTCCCCCATACCATTGTACTTACTGGCTCCCTCCTACCAATCCGGGATCTCTGAATAGCAGAACAAGTCTACAGGATAGTATAACAGCAAGCAAGACTTAGATACAACTCACATCAGAGCACTGTTGTGGGGAGAAAAACACTTCAAATACTGTACCTAAGCTAAGAGATTCGTAAAAGAAACAGCATGTTATGATACTGCTTTTCAAAATGACAGACATACCAAGCCAAATAACAGAAAAACCTGAATAACTTGACTTGTGGCAGCAAAGCAACCACATTTCAGTCCTTTAGAGTAAAGTTAATAACAAACTAGGGCAGCTCAAATTGCAGAACTGAGCTGGAATGACCTGACAGCAGCAACTGCTGTCCAAACACACATGAGCTATAGCAAACCTACAGCGTTTGATCAATGCTTCCAAGAAAGTCCATATCAGAGACATGTGGAGAAGAAAAACTCTTGATAGATAATTTTAAGACTTGCAGTGTTGTTATTTCTATCACCCAATACTTACTTGTAGACAAGGTAACTTTATTTTCAAGATATCTGTGATAAAACACTACAGTGAATCAGCAACACTTCAAGCAGTGACTGTTTCTGAACCCAGCTTCTTTTAAATGTCATTTATCCTCACTGACATCCATGAACCTGAAGGCCACAGTCTGAGGCTGTCAAAAACTACAATATTTTTGCCAAATTATAATAGAGTACCTTTAAGAAATGCCAAGTTTCACATATTTCTAAAAATCCCATATTTCATTCTCATGCAACTCATCAATTCAGCACTGACATATTTAGGCTAAACTTCACACAGCAAACTAAGCAAAGAAATTACACTAGACACAGTAAAGGAGTAAATATTGCAATCCAAGAAAGATTTTTAGTCTTCGTGAGTGTTAAAACATTGATTCTAAAATGTTCATTTGAGAAGAAATCTCTTCTACAACTAAAGTGCTTCTTCATGGACCTCATCTCCCTTTCAAATCACTAAAATTCACATTATGCAAGTCTAACAAGTGCTTCTTACTTTAATACTTGCCCTCAAAACTATCAACATGCTCTCAAAGTTAAGAGAATTACAGTGTTTTAAACAGGACTCAGAAGCTGCTGATAGTGTTATCCAGTGATGCAAACACAAAAGCAACCCTACAAATGCATGCAGATACACACCCTACCCTTTATTCCTGCCTGGTTTCATTAGTCCCAACCTCAGTAACAAACATGCCACTACAATATGTTGTTAGATGCTACAAGCATTAATTTACAAGCGCTTAACTTTTCACAAAAAAAAAAAAATTATCTAGGAAATGAAGTCATTTGTTGGTCTTGAAACTACAGCAGCTGTCATTGCCATTCACTTCAGCACTGTTGCCCTTCTAGGCAGTAAAGCCAGACATTCCAAAAGACAGCAGATATTCCCAGCATGAGCACCTGCCCTCCTGCCCTTCAATTCACTATTCTACACCTACTGAGAGTAATGTACAATACTTAAATAGAAAATATTAGCTTTTTTTCCCTTTGATTAAAAGAAAATAAAGTGCATCAACAGCTTTCTTCAGTTCTAAGGCTCAGTAGAGAGAAGTACTTCATAAATATGTACAAGTTATTTTAAGTCATTTCCTCTCAAGAGTTTACAGATAAGGGCAATGCTAACCTTATTTAAGAAAACCGAAGCCATGCCAGAAATAACTGGGGATTCAAAACAAGTCTACACTGTAATCTATTGTTAGGTATCTATCTTACCCAAAGTCCTTACTGGAATGATCCTGTGCCTGTTGCCACCAGCAACCTCACTTTATTTAAGAATTGCTGACCTGTCAGGAATATCAATGAAATAGCACCTCAAACATCAAATGCCAGGTTGAATTCTGAGGTCTCAGCACTGCAGCTGAAGACTTCAGCAATCCACTGCATGGGAACTTGGGAGAATACAACACAGCCAGCACTGTTGTAGCACTGGGTGAACTTGCTGCACTCTTGGGGAATTTTTACAATACTAGCTGTTCCCAAAACAGGAAACTACAATCCCTGTATTTTTAAGATACAGCATGTAGCATTATGCTACAAAATTCCACAATGAATACTCAGAGGTGCCTTCTCCCGTGTATGTAGTGCCCATTGCAGATCAGGGATCAGTAAGGACTTGCAGTCAATCTGCACTTAAATACTAGCAGGACACTGTAAACAGAATTCAGACTCTTTTCTTTGACACCTGGGTTGAATTAAAAGATGCTTCAGTCTGTGCATGTCCAAGTCCTTGCAGTGTTGAGTAAAAACTACTGCTCAGACCCAGCTTTCAAATGGTTATGTGGTCAGAGAAAGATTACATTGCCAAGGTACTGAATAGTGATAAGCTGGTCACTCAAAAACCATTAGAGCCCTCTCAGATGGAGCACACAAAACTGATTCAATTTCCATGCAGTTCAGCTAGTTAATTATATTTCATACATCCTCCCAGACTGATACTTATACAAATATTCTGGTCTTTTGTTGCTTCCTTCAAAAACAAAAATGCAAGAAATAGCTGATGGTGGCTAATACTTCTAAATCTGATGATCTAAATTACTCCAAAATTATTCTTGTCTCAGGAGATAGTTAATGTTCTGTCAAGACAATTATACCTTACTAACAGGCACACATTCCACAATCTCCTTCACTTTCAAACAGGACAAAATACTCAATATATCCATGGTACATGTAAACAATGGCCTTGGCTGTAACAGAATAGCTCTGCAAAGAGAAGCAGATGAAGTTGAGCACCTTCCTTTGTGTACTGAAGAGCACTGAAAAACCCACAACTGTAGCTGTTTCTTAATCTCAACAACTGAAAGTACAATCACCACTCATAACCTATTTGTGTCAATCATAGAGAAGCTGAACCAGGCAAATCTGGTTTTAGTTTGTCTGACATGAGCAAAAGGATGGAAAAGGATTGACATGAGCCTATGACAGATGATGTTTTTCAAACTAATTTTACCTCCGCCCACAGTTTTGTTGTCTTGTTTTGGGAAATGACATGAAGCTACTACTTATGTCAAATCAATTTAACTAGCACTTGAAGTCAAAGGCCAAGCCTGCCTTCATTCTCCCTTCAAAACTAGGTTATACTGTTGTACAAAATAAAATAATGGAATATCACTAATTATGCCCTGTCATGTACCTAACAGATACAGAGCTTTTAACACTGCTTTACAGGAGCTGTTTTTTTCACATAATCCACCAGAAACCTTTGATTAGGAATCCTATTGTCCAGTGGAACTATTTGCAAGAACAAGTATCAATCATATGATCATATTTTAAATGATCAAATGTTTCCCCCCAACACATTCACACAATTGCAGAGTTGAAGATATTAACAGTGTGACTTGAAGGTGAGGTGTAAACTGGACACCAATACAAACCTGCCTTTGGCCAAAAATGTATTTTAGTAAGATAACTGATCAGCTAGTGAGACACACAATATATATAATTAAATGGTTTAGAACAGTTAGCACTTCTAGTATTCAACTTAGGGTATATCTTTACTAACACTTCATGTAACTGATTTTTAAAATTATTTTTAAATATGGTCTTAAAGAAAGAACACACATCAAAACATGACTAAGATGTTTTGCCATTTATTTCAAGTGCTTTGGTTTCACAACAGCACAAGAATCACAGCCCTCTAAGAGAAAGCAATATGAACAAAGAAAAAGGGTTGCCCTTTCAAGATATCATATACACAGGACTTTTTTATTCAAATTTCAGGCACAGTAGTGTTTCACCATTAACAGCTTCCCATGATTCAACAGAGCCCAAAGGAACACATGAGGCACACAAATTAGCACATGGGCACTGTTTCAATTCATATCGTGGCATCTCTAACTCTACTAACTCAAAAAAAAAAAAAAAACCAGACAAAAAGGACTTGTACCAGAGCAACATTACCTGCTTATGACCTCAAGCACATAGTTTTTGGAATGCAACTACATTTGCTGCAGCATGCTGAGGGCTGGAAGTCACAGTGTACTCATTGTAAGACATGGCTTTAACCAAAATAGAAAGCCATGAATGGGGCTTGACAGCAGGGGAATCCCCTTCCTTTTTACTGCTATTTATAACTGAAGGCAAGTAAGGTCATTTCCAATTTAACAGGCAGTTCTTAAAGCAACTCTTTCTGCAGGGAAGGGAAAAAAAATGAAAGGTACAAGTACTCCAAACACAACATTCTTAGGCTTCATCTGCCAGTAAGAGACAGTGACCATTTCTACAACACAAATTAATACAAGTCAACATTTAGTGTTCTGTGTAGAACATTTATTTCAATGCCAAAGGCAGTGAACTTGGAAGCACCTGACACTGAAACAAGGAGTAAACAAGGAAAACTAATACTAGCTTTCCCACAGCTTTTCAGCTGAAAGACTGACTAGATTTTGCATTGGTTGGGCTCATTGGACAATTTTGTTTGGCTGCAAGCCTGCTCCATCAAGCAGACTTCACTCCACAGAAAGAATTTCTTTCAAAAGGAATTTTCAGTTTCCAGCTCAACACAAAAAAAGTGTGCAAATTGATATACATCATTATTTGCTTTCACGCAACTAAAGTATCAAAACACACAGTTGATTAAAACTTCTGTCCCACTGTTAGGCAGAATCTCTTCTAACATTCTCTCACACATCTAAATCTAAAATAATGAACATCAGAATGCTTTCAAACTTTGAAGGTTTCAGGAGAAGAACACTGGAAGTCAATCAAGTCTTCTGCTAATACACTGCCCAAAGTTTTCTGCCCCATCTCCATCAAGCAGATTGTACTACAGTCCACTTAAGCTACTGATTTCAGGAAAAACTGAAGGGTGATCAGCAGTGTAGTTAATCCTATCAAGAAACCTGTTTATAGATGTTTCTGCACAGGAGAGACTGGAAAACAGTTTTCTGCACTGCTGGATTGGCCAGGAATTCATCACAACTACAACAATCAGTGGAGAGCTCTGCATTCTCTTCGATCAGCTGAAGCAGCAAACAGTCTTTGGAACCATGTGTACCAGAGTACCTAATACAGAAAACTGGTAAGAATTCTGTTCTTGAAAGCTGGCATCAAAAGTTTCACTCCTGATGAAAGGCTGTCATAAACTAACAGCATAACTCTACTTGAAATGAAACAAAAGGGTTTACAGCACAAAATACACACACAATTATATTAACTGTTGATGAGATTCTCTTTCAAACATAGCTTAAAAGTAGAATCCAGATTAGGGGCCAGAAGTTTGACACTAGTTGAATTAACATCCTCTTGTGTAGAGTTAACATGCCCCAAGTCTTCTGAAAAAGTATTTAAGAAAAAGATGACAAGTCACCAAGATTAGCACCTCTAGCTTCAAAGTATTGTCTGTGTGCACCACCACACAATGTGTGTCACACCCAGCAAGGGCAGATTCCTCACTGGCTTGCAAATTACTTCTGCACGTCTAGATCCCACCCCTTCCTGTGCTGTGAGGCAGTATTCATGCAAGATTCAATAAACATCAGTACATGAATAAGACCCCTATTTTCATACAGAATAGACAATCTGAGGAGAAAACAGCATTAATGACAATTGCTCAATATGGATGATGTGCTTTGCCATGCTGGAATAAAGTAAAGTTTGTTACTTGGTAACAAACGTTTCTTGAAAGATTTGGAATTAGATATTTGTTGCCAAACATATCCCACAGTTAAAAACAAGGGTTCTCTTTAGTGTTAGCAGCAGGCAACTGGAAAAGATGTTCCCTATTAAGAGCAGCTGAGAAGGAACCAAAGAAAAGCAAGTGTCTATCCTGTAATCTGACAATCTTCAAACAAAGAACTGCTTCTTACAGAGGGCAATGGTAGCTGGACACAGGAAATTATTTTTATGGTATTCATCCCAAGTGTTGAAACCCAAACCCTGCTAGAGGGACACATTTTTTCCCAACTCTTAATTTTAATAAAAGAGGATTATCTCTGAACAGAATAGAAAGATGGGATACAAACTCTAGCAATGTGTAGAACAATGAGGGTTTGCTATGCAGGCAGACACCCACCTTCCAAGGACTGACCCCTTTATTGCCCCAGGCTGTACACCAATATGCAGCTGGTGTTTCAGTAATGCTTCCCACAGCAGCAGTTTGGGGGGGAAAAATGCCAAAAAAGCAGGGGTATGGGGGGGACTGAGACAGCACAAATTGAAGAACAATATCCAATAACCAAGATGGAAAAAGCTTAGTTTTGAGTTTTAGGATAAAGACCTAACAGAACATAACTGAGATTTGATCCATTTTAACTTTAAAAGTGCATAATATTTGCAGCATACCAAAATGGGCAGCTCACATTCCAGGTGCAAGCTCTTGAGCAAGATCTTTCCACTTTGTCTATTTAGCCATTAGAAACAAACAAGTAACTTAAAATCATGCACTTAACGGTTCATCTTAGTTTTAATTTTAACCAAGCTTACAACTTCTCAAATCCCAACAAGGTACACATAGAGAGCAAGCCACAATCTAAAAACCTATTTACAACCTATTTATTTCTTCAAGCTCAAGTGTCATTAATGCTTAGGAAGCTGGAATAAACTTAAGTTACATGTCACTGCAAGTTGGGGTTAGTTACAACACTGAGTAGAAAAAGATAAATATATCCCTGGGGAACTGGAGCATTTCCAACTTTTCCTGAATTGCTTCCAATTTCTTGGATTTTTAATAATGCAACAATTGGAATATATTAGTTGTTTTTTCCCTGAAAAAGATATACTTTTGCAAATTAAGAAAAGACTTTTCACACTACTAATACTGCTGTGCAACACCCATTCCCTGAGTTTCTCCAGTATCATCAGAATATAGCAATTCAGACTTGTTATTTCCATCATGCTCAGTGAGTATATGAAACATCATTGGAGAATGGCATGAGAAAGGGTAGAGGGATGCAAGTTTAATAAAGCTTCAAACTCAAGCTGTAGGTCAGAATATGCCTTCAAAGTCAGTATTTCAAAATAAATTTTCAAATCCAAACTTGACATTTCAGGAACTCAATTTACTGTGACACACAAAGTTACTTTCCCCTTGCCCATCAAGGATTCTGCCTTTACCTTTGACAGAGCAATTACATGCCTGTAATGCTTCTGAGAATAGTAAAATCCTGATTGTTTAGCCATGCCTGCATATTCAATGCAAGGAAAAAAACATTCCCCCAGGCTCTCTTTGTAAATTGCACTGTTTGTGGCTGAAGCTGAGGCCTCCTGCTGTAACATGCATACCCACAGCCCATATGGCTACCCAGCTCTGACAGCCAAAAGCCACAGAGCTCATAGAGGGGCTCCATGCTGTGGGAAAGCATCAGATGACAGGAGAACTTTGCCTTCAACTATCAAACCCTTTTTTCTCCAAAAAAGAATGCAGAAACAAAAAACGGATGCCTGTAATTTATTGATACTGGGTATGTTACTCCATTCTGTGTAAGAGAACACTACAGAAATAGTGCAGATTTCAATTCAAGGTCTAGACACTTTGCCACTGAAGCATAAAGACTGGTCCTTGTCTCTGACTCACAATAACTATGCTGAAGCATTCAAAATCAACACCACATACTCCCAGGTCTATTTATCCTTGTAAAGTCAAACCAACCTTCTTGAAGTTAAATTATTTCCACTTTTCAAAATAAATGTATGTTTACTCTTTCTGACCATCAGCACTAAATAAGTGAATTTATTCTGATGTGAAGGTTAAATTATAGTAAGCAATCAACTGCCAAAGCCACAGGCTGTATTGGTACTCATTTAGACAGATGTAACATATCATATATGTGCTTATTTTACAGACACATTCCCTAAGAGCTGTTTCTCCTCATTCTCAGATTTCAATAGTGCTTCAATGACTTGGACTCATGACACTGTGAAAAACTGAAAATTTGGGTCAGTAGATTAGAAGATATCAAGTATATGCATCAGAAAGCACAATTTCACTCTCTCATTAATAACTTACACTGTCTTCAAGCATAGTAACTGTCATACAGCAAGCTTATTCTTTTGACACTTCATGGAGGCAGCCCAGAGTACTATTTATAAGATTCTTTTGAAGTAATTTGTAAAGTGTAATTAATCTGTGTAGACCTCCTCAAAGGTTTCCTATTGTTTTTTCACTTGAACATTACCACAGTGTCTCTATTGTAATCACAAACCTAGGGTTTAAGTTCTGTATTGTACGTAGTTTTCTGTACTGCCTGAAGAAATACTTTGTGCCACTGTAAGCCTGAATCCATAAGGCCTAGGAGTAACCTAGAGCCCTAGGAAGTCATATATAATTTCCTTAGTTTTTAGGATCACATGGTCACCATGGAGACCTAAGCTATTAGTAGCTCAGTTTTGCATTTCCAGCTTGTATGTCTGTTAAGAGCACCTTAAAAAACAAAACCGTCACATTGGTAGCTCAGCAGGACAAGAATTTGAAACAACAGCTCAGAAAACACAACCAGCTGGTTCAATGTGAGAAGTTATTCAACATTAACACATGCCTCATAGAGATCTAGAAGTGGGCAAACCTCCTCCTGCCCACACATTGCTTTATGTAGGACTAAACCTCAGGTCTTTTGTACGTGGAATCATTAAAGAGCAGACGTTAAAGCAGGACAACAGAGCATGCATGGGAAAAAGAGAGCATGTGTGAGAAAATGACTTTTTTTCAATTCAAGGATTTCAAAGCTGAGTTATTGGGAAGCACCTTTTCTCAACTACCTGCTAAGCTAAGCACTGTCTTTTGCCTATGTTATTTTCTCTCAAATACTCAACACGGCTCCTTTGTTCAGTTGCAGGAAACAACTATTACAAGACTTGCCACCACACAAGCCAAGAACAGACATTTAGAAACCACCAGTATAAACAAACAAATTAAGTTGCAGCACCCTGCAGACTTTGCCATAGAATATGACAACAGTTAAACATATCAAGCTCTGTCTTCCAGCTCAAAGAATCAAACTCATCTAAAATAAATATTTGCTTGGAGGGCTTTAGTTCCTTATTCATTCTGCTAGAAAGATACAGCACTGTACTTATTATTCATTTGCAGTATAACACCTGTTGGAGAACCTTAAGAACATTCAGTCTTCATTCCCCTTCAGTGAGATATCAGCCACTGGCCACTGTGTGTTAAAGTCATTTAAAGCTTTGCATTATAGAGAAGTATTATTTGACAAAGCAGGAAACAAAAGCATGTTGGAACTGCAAAAGGTATTCTCTGAATCTCCTCTTAAGTTAACTATTAGTCAGGATTTCTGCCTTCCACACATCACTAGACCTTTTTTGCTGAACACAGGTTCCTTGTTAACAACCCCTTGCACTTCTAGACTGTGGGACTTGCACCAAGATCTGCGTCCCACTTGAGTTTCATTTCATTGCTCCCAAGACATCCACTATGGAACTAGGGTATGCCTAACAATGACCCAGATCCACCTGTTTACAATCTTCACCAAGCATTATAATGTTTTTCTCACGCAAATGGCTCCATTTAACCCCATTTTGCATCAGATGCATTGGGGAGAAAGAGCTGGTTTCATGCCAGCACTCCCTACCAACAAGAACTCAGAGAGAAGCCCAGACTGGCCTGCCCTACTTGCCCCACCTCCTCCACCCCATGTGCAGCTGTTTCACTACCCAACGGTCACTCACACCAACCAAAACATAAAATTGTCTCCAACACAGTCAAAAGGCAGCATTCCAACAGCTACTACAAGACAGTCACACTCCTCAAGCAAGCCTGATTATACAAATGCTAGGCTTTCATTAGCTTATTACTTATAAAGAAGCCTTTTCCTATTGCTTAGTTGAATATCCCACGAATGTTCCCAGAAGAAAGCTTTTCTAATTCTAAGCTACTTGGAGATACCTGAAGTATGAATTGCTTAGATTCAAATGGCAACTCCTAACAAACACAAGTATTTCAAGCATCTGTAGACTGACCAGGAAGAAACAAAACTTCTACTAAACACTAGAGGACCAGAAGGAAGACAAATTTCCCTTGCACAAGTCTCCAGCACCCTAATTAACTCATCACATGTCATGAGAGAGTTAGATCTCAAAGAATACATGTAAAGAAAAATGCTTCAAATAAAATAAAGCTAAATTAGAGAGTTCTTATAGAACAACTCAAAGGGAGGAGTTCTCAGAGGAAGTTCTCAACTCCTTTTCAGAAGGAAATAGTAAAACTACTGAAGACATGAGAACAAGGGTTGATACAAAATACAGCTGTTCTATAAGGTCTGTTTCTGTGATGACATGGTTGCTTTCTGTATCTGGTCATAACAATGCAAAGAGGATTTGACAAGCAGTAATATAGCTCTGGTTAAAATAATGAGAGGTAAACATGAGGCAAGAAATTTGGCATGAGTATATAGTCCAGAAAAAAACAAACAACACAATCAAACCAAAACCAATTAGTCAATACCCACTACTAGAAACCTTCAGTCTTTACAAAGTTGTAACTAGTTTGCAGAAAAGTATTTTAAAATGCTTTTCTTATTTTTCTTTCTATTCTATCATTTTCTGTCTTCATTCTACATTTCTTCCTTTGGTTTTAGTGTCTTGTAAACAACTTCTAAAAGCAACTCCCGGCTTTATCTTCTCTTTCTACCCAAAACACAATTATCTGCAATCCCACCTTGCTTTTGCATCTTCTTCAGGGCAAAAATTGTATTTCACTCCTTGGCAGCTACAGAAAGATGAGCTGTACATGAAAAGATACACTTTTTGGGTGGGTACCAAGACAGTACTGGTGCTTGATAGCAGATGTTTTGCAGGTACTTGTAATTTATCTGCTGTAGCCTCAGGCAGGATGGGAACTACACTATGTTGGTTGCTATAAGCAAACTAGAAGAATTGCTGTCCCTCCTTAAAAGTCTGAGAAGCAAAGAAAACCAAATCCAACAAAACTCACAAAAAAACCATTCCATTATTTAGGAATGCTTATTTCTAAAAGTTTAACTGGCACAATCTAAGACCACAATTAACAAAGGCATGCTTATAGAAATTTGCATGCTGTCACAACACATGTGGACCACGTAACTAAATACCCTCTTTTCAAGTAGGGTAACATGAGACAAATGAAGGCAAGGAAATCTAACCAGGGAAACACACAAATGGTTTAGGGCCCTCTACAGCTGCAAATCTTGCTAAAATCACCTCTGATCTGAAGACTCTGAAGTGCTACTATGTCAGATACACAGATGCAAAGACAGATCTTTTTTTTGCTTCAAAATCCATCTGCAACAGCTGACTTCCTATTCCCAGTAAAAGCTACTTGTCACACACATTATAAGGTAATATCAACAATCTAATCAGATCTGACAAAAAGTTGGCCAGAAAAAATTGGAATTATGATGATAACTATTTGAAATATGGATTTACATCTACCATTATTAACAATGAACCTCACTCTAAATAGACATTTTGCCTCGAGATATTAGATAATGATAATATGAAACCATCATTATTAGCAAGACATTTAAAAACTAAGTACCCAGTGAGGTTAGGACAAATCTTTAGAATTTCTTCGAGTCATGTAATACTTAATACAGTACTTCACTTAAAAAAATCCCAACCACCTGAACTCAATGGCAAATCTTCAAAAGCCTTTTTAAAAGTTTTTTACTTTACAGCAGAAGAAACAAAGGCATATAGCATGGGAAACCATTTGGTCTTCCTACTGCAGTAAGAAATGGCTGAAATAATACATGGGAGACAATACGGCATTCCTTTGTCAGCAGATACTGCTGGAAAACTTGCAAAAAACAGCTGAAGATTTGAGGAAACAAGTATTAGAACAAATTATGCAGTGTGGGAGGTATGTTACACTGTTGGCTGACCTTACAGATGTTTCTTACATGCCTCATCTTAGGGTATATGCTGGATTGTTTCAGCAGTGGAACACACTGGGAACTTCTCTTTTGTGAGCCACTCCAGCAACAATGCATTGGAGTAGACTCGACAGTAAATTATTTCTTTAATAGAAACAATGTCTTATGAGAAAACTGTGCAAGTACACACTTATATTTCTTTTTCTGTAACCTTTACACTGGAATCCTTTTATTTTTTATTCCAGTTAAAGCAGTCACTCCATAATCACACATGAAATTCTTTCACTGCATCATTCACAGATAAACTAACACAACAACGCTGGGGGCAGAAGCGCACCAAGTGTTCAGGATGTCATTGATTATATAATTTTATAAAAATAAGATCTTCAAGCAGTAGAATACCTTGTAACAAGATGGGGAGTGACCACGAAATTCATACTCCCACAGTAAGTTTTGCTAGTTATCTTGTGGCAAAGGGCTTAAAAGAGTTGTCACACTTAATGACACACCACGTGTTCTCCTACAAAGGCAACTGTTCAAAACTGGCTGATCTTTTCTATGCTGACAAGGGGCTGTCAGCATTATTCTACCTACCAGATATTTTCAAATAAATATATACCTAAGGTGTCCCTTCAAGGTGAAGCTGACATTTTAACAGGGAGCAAGAGGGTAACTGCTTTCCAGAAGAAATTCACTTTACAGAGACTGTTCTGCAAATAGATATTTGCAAATGTTTCCACTAAAAAACCTCCTATAAAAACCTCCAAAAGCTCTACATAATTTCCTAAACTTTAAAATCTTTTAAAAAACCCCAACACTGTTTAAAAATCTTCCAAAACAAATGCTTCAGGAAAAGAGAAGAATGCAACATCTTCCCATTAGTCTGCAAGAAGAACTGATTTGCATTAGGGAAGGTGGAAAATTAATAGATTAATCCCAAGAAGAATCTCTGCATAGTTAGTGTATTGGAGTAGAAAACTAGTATCATTATTTAGTAAGCACCAACAATGCACTTCTTCCACTTGGATTGGTCTTTGTGAAGCATCTTATCTGGCTTGGGAAGTCATTAAAACCAAATACTGAAATAAACTGAACCTAGAACTGGCCCTTAAAATGGCTGTATACAAGTGATGAATCAACATTTAAAAAAAAAATTTGAGAGGCATGTTCAATCACATAGCTCTCACTAAATTATTCCTTAATGAAAGTAAAAAAGGATTTTGTTAAAAAAATAAAACATATTCTAACCATTTGTCTTCCCCTTTATTAATTTCTAATTTTTGTGTATGTTCTGTAATGTTTATAATAATAGTTGAGTAGTATGTGTGCAAACTCATAAATAATACATATATTTTTGGTGAGTGTGCTCACTCTTTTGCTGATAAGGGTGTGAGATAAAAAAAAAATCTTTTGAACCGTTGCCTTAAATGACCTGGTAGGCTGGAAATATTATCCCAGAGAAGTTAAGGCAATGGCTGATTATACTAAGATCCACATGGAAAAAGGTGCTTTGTTTTTAGTTTTCAACCTAAAGTACTAGAGGATTTTTACCCTCATACACAAATGGCATTTGTAACGCTTCAAACTGCAATTTATCCCTGAAAAGGAATGATAATAGCATTGAGGCAGGAACACATTGTTCCCACACAGATATTCACACTCATTACTGAGCTACTTTCATACCCTGCCCTTAACATTGCTCCTGTACTGGTCTGCTTGATTCCTCAGGCCACATCTACCCTTCCTACTGCTTGCTGGCTTCCTTTATCTGTGTTGAGCATCCTCCAAGTGCATAACTGCTGCATAAGCAACTCACCTTAACCACACACTTGTGCCACAATCAAGGTGTTTTCCTGCATCATCTCTTCATCACCAAAGCCCTGACATTCTCTTGGGAGTGGTATTACAGAGTCAGCTAAATCTCTGACATGAACACTCTAAAAATACATTCTCTGCTTAGGACAGAGAGAACAAATTTTCACTCATCCATACACCATCTGTGATCCATTAGAACTGACCCCTTACATATCCAGGTCCACTACATACAAAGGCCTTGGACAGAACTTATTATGTGCAACCCTGCAACTCCCCTTCAATGCCTGGATTTGTTCTGTACTTAATCTGTAGTCTGGTCTGCCCAAACTCACAAGGCAAAGTTAACTACCCTTTCTCCACAGCTTTTGGTCTTCTGTACACACACCTACACTAATCAGCTGTTTTTAAGTCTCATTAGTATCACAGTGCAGCTGAACAGACAACCCAGCAAACAACCAGGCTTATCTGGACCTTACTCACAACTGCAAACACAGCCACCTTTTTTTTTTAATTAAAAATACCCCAAATATTCCTCAGAGTTGGTACACTGTACAACATTTCAGGTTCTTGCCTGGGGTCTGTACATCCTCAGCTGTAGCAAATAACATTTCCAAAGAGTACTTTAAACATCACAACAGAGTGATCTCATTTCCCACAGCATTTGCTTTTTTCAACTGAAGCTGGACATGCATCTCTTCCTCGCTGTACCAGTGCCTTTAGTGACATCCTGACCCAGGAGACACCACTGGTTCCTTTTGCTTGACCCTGTGTGCTGGCTGTGCAGCAATGACTCCCGCTCAACCCTCTCCCCAGGGAGTTCAGACACGCCCTTACACCACAACAAAAAATCATCTAAAAAAATCTTGCAGTCACAAATGAAGAAGAATTACAAGAATTACAAAAATTGCAAGCCATAGTGAACTGAAATATTCAAGTTGGGCCTCCTGATTTCATTTATTCATTTATAGGCCCATGGCTAAATTTTGACTGTCATGGTATCTAAACATTTATTGTGTCTAAGGATTATGCCCATCAGTCCTACACCACCAGCACATTCCTGACACGATCCCTCCAACTATCACAGGTCTTTTCTTAAACAGGCACCATCACTTCTATCAGACATTGATAATCTGTCTTTCCTGCTGCTGTTCTATCTGCCAAGTGCCACTTTGCCACTTCCTGCTACACAGCACTTGGCACATGTAAACTGAACTAAGGTAAAACATACTCACTGTAAATTACTTTAAGCCTAATTAATGTTTCCAGCTCAACAAATTCAAGCCAGCAATTTTTGGAACTGTTTTATGCTTATATCTATGTCAACTAAGCACAAAGTTAAAACTCACATTCCAGAAAAATCAGAACTTTCCCACTAGTACAGAACATAACTGAAACCAAACCACAGGATAGGCTGGACTGGAGGTTGCTGAGACAAAGGGTTACATTACAGATATCAACTCTCAAGAAAGGTAAAGAGAGACCATTATATGAAAATCAACAATATATAATAAGAAAAGGATTCCACAACTGAAGACTTCTTAAGCTGAAGCCAATACGATTGTTTAAGAGGTTCTTATGTCACTACACCAAATACTTCAGCAAAACACTAAACTCTTCAGTATATTACAGCAACAAATCTACCACAGCTGCCAAATGTAAATTGTTATTCAACTCGAAAAAGTAATCAGTCCATGTAGTACCATTGATTCTTTATCACCTCAATTGTTATTTGCTGTGATTTAGAAGACTGAGAGTCTCCTGCTTGTTCCTGGGTTATATGTCACTTTTTCATGAAAATAAGAAATCTCAACCTTACTAAAGTTGCCATAGAGAAAGACACAAGGTTCATTTACAATTCACTTCAGACCATACTTTCTTCCTGCTCCCCAAACACAGAAAGATGAGCTACCTACTGAGAATGAAAGGAAGGCAGTTTCAAGTGCCAGCCTGGCCCATCTTGGCAGGAAATCAACTGGTAGCTGCCAAGTAAAGGGACTACAAGTAAGTCAGCACTGTAATACTGTAAAGATATTTTAAGACAAGACTTACTGTTGTATAGTCACCCTCACCTTGTGAAGTCAGTCAGTGCATTTTCTAGCTTTATGAAGATGCTTGAGTAAAAAGGTGCTGGAGCTTTGAGAATTGAGGGGGTGGATCTCTGGGGATGAAATTCCAGCTTGCAACTGGAAGTGGAAAATATCAAAATGTTATCACAATTGCTTCAAGTATGCAGGCTAATTCAAACTCAATTCCAAGATAAGCATGTGTGCACATAGCACACCCAGGGAAATGGTTCTCTGACTACTGTGAAACGGGTTTGCAGCAGCATTAGTAGGGACAGAAAGCTACAAAATTCATTGTACACAGTTAGAAATCTGATGCTAAGCACAGGGCTCCTTACCACCTTCTCATCCTCAAGCATGCCAGCCTCACTCCTAAGGTGGAACTTCCCTGCACTCAGAGACAAAAGGGACAATACTCTGAACACTGATCAGACCCAGGATTGCACCACGTGCTGTGAATCAGCACTTACACATCTAAGGAGCTCAGGCTACCTTCAAGGCATTCTTTATGTAAAAGGAATAGACTGTTTAATCACAACAATAAAAATAAAGTATAAAAGAGCTTAAGACGCAGCATGATATCCATAATCATAATCTCATCCACAGAGTTGCAAAACCCTAGATTATTTCACTTAACATAGCCTCTGGAAGTTGATAAGATAAACTACTCTGGAAAAAACCCTCTGTTTTATCATTTGCATCTCCTTTGCCCCAAAATTTTTGCAGTTCAATTTACTGTGTATTTTTATAACCATATGTAGTCAAAAGCAGAACCCTGGAAGCAAAAACCTGTATTCTCCTTCAGGGCTACCTGAAACTGCAATTTCCACCTCCATTTGTCCCAACTGAAACAATAAAATCCAAAAGTAAGCAAATGAAACATAACACTGCTTATTAAGACAGCCTGCCCTCATTTGCAACAACACCCAACATTTTGCTTGCTGTTCTCAATTTCCATCAGCATTCTATTGTCTGTAGAAACAAGCATAAGCAGACTTGCCAAAAATTTTAAAGATTCAAAAGCAGGGAGGAGAAAAGAATTTCTGAAAGCTGGTACAGTGGTCTGTAAAGACATTCACACTTCTTACCTAATTAGGGCCTGGTGCAAAGGCAGCATCTGGAAAACACTGCTTAGCAAGAAACTGCATATTTTTAAAAAATTAAATAATATAAAGATGCCTACACATTTGGCAGCTTACCAAAATCTCCAAAGGTCAGATAGGACTGGCAGCTGAGAACCAACTCAAGTGGTGTTTTCAGTAGTATAATGCTAAAATTATGGATTGGATACTTCAACAAATGGCATTGCTCATATTTCATGAACATACAATACTGATAACACAACAGTCATCTGACACTACAATGGCACAAAAAGGAATGGAGGTGAGATGTTTGAACTCCTGTCTAGATGTAGTCACTAATTAAGTGCTGCCATTTTTGCAAGCCATCTAGACTGCATTTGCACAGGTTTAATAGATACATATCATATAGATAAGCATATAAAGTGACAACCCAAATATTAATGCCTCAGAACATCCTTGCTGTGTGGAGTTAAACCTTTGCAGAAACAATACCAAATAAAGTTTTCACAGCAAAACTTCTAAGTCTCATGCAGTTCAAGCTATGCCACAGCTAGACAGTTCTTTCAAGCCCACTCCTACAACTCCAAAATAAGACTGGGATTCTACTGTAGTGGTGTTTCATACTGACAGTTACATTTATAACTGTAGATGGATTTCCTAATATAAGCAGAATTCAGTCATTACATTAGCTGGCAAATGATAAAAGAAGTCTAAGTAAAACTGTAAAACAAACCAAGCTCAGAGTAAAATTACTTAATCCTTTGCAGTTCAAATACAAGTTCATCTTTCTCAATATTGTCTGCTGTGATCTATTCATCACAAGCACCACAAAACCTCTCACCCTCTCAGGCACTACTACAGTGCAATGGCAATGTTTCAAATCAACTTAAATTAGGCTGTACTACATTCCATTACATGATATCATGCAACAGATGTTACTCCAAAAACACACAGGACAATTATTCAGGATAAACTCCTGTAATCTGAATGGTAAAATGAATAGGTATCCCATATGAAATGGCTGTAGACTTTATCTAACTTTATACTGAGATTCAGAACTTAAATATGATTCAAGTTTGTCAGAGTTAACCCACTTAGATTGGCAACAAGAAACAAGAAGTATTCTTATCTTACATAAGCTCAATAATTTTGTCACTAATAGATAAGCTAGAATTCCACTTAACCCTTTAGTTCTGCAGTGACCAGTGAGTTAAATGAAGCATTAGGAAACTCAAATGAAATGCACTTCCAAGAATCAAGAGACATTGGAGGCAAGAGACACTCCCCCTTCCTCCTCAGCTGTGTGATAACCTTGAATCTCCCTTGAAAACGTCACATTATGAAAATTAAAGCAGGAATATTAGTTCAGCCAACTTAACTCTCAGTTAACTTGTCTAACAGCTGTTCTATTGGAAGTGTGACTGACCATTACACCACATAGATATGAAAGCTTTTCATATACTACAATTTGTAAGGTATTTTTCATTAACACTGGCAGGTTACATTCCTACTTAAAACACACTGCCATAAACATTCAAATAAGTCATGTTTTACATAAGTAAGAGCAATCTCAAAAATATATTGCTTCTTTGTTTTTAAATCATAGGGACATTGCTCCATAGCCATTGGGCTCTTCTGAGAATGCAGAACTCCTCAACATCTCTAAGTAACATACTTCCAAACCCAGAACTGCCTTGAAATGTAATATGGCTCAAACTTTGCTTCAAAATATAGGCCTACAAAATAAACTTTAAAAATATTTAGAGGGAAGTGGACAATTGTTTAACCTGACAAGAGCTTTTTTCAATCAATGAACACTCCTGCAATCTTTCTAACTAGATGCCATAGCAGCATTTTAACACACAAAAAGTAAAGCCTAAAAAATCTGAGATGGCTGGTCAGTAGAACAAAAGCGCTACAGAAGGTGAGCATAAAGCCAGCAGAGGCCCCAGCTCGCAGTAAGGTGTTCCCACGCAGTGACACTGCGCCGGGGCTCTCCAGACACCCGAAGGCAACACTGCCCGCAGAGACAGATACCTGCTAAGAGGGCATGGGAGAAACAGGGCTATCAGGACACACAGGAGAACCCCGCCGGGACGCGGACAGCCCCGCTGCAAGCACACAACGCCGCCTCGCACTAAGGGAGGTTTTGCGCTTTGCTTAGCCCTGGACACGAAGCCTCACCGGGGCAGGCAGCCCGGAGCCGCTGGACCCTTGCACGCCCCAGGCCGGCCCGGAGAACAGCGAGGCTGCGGAGCAGCCGCCCACCCATCCTCGTCTGCGCTGCGCAGGGGCGGCCGCGTCCTTCCCTCGCCTCCGGGATGGCCCTGCGGGACCGCCCTGCGCCCCGCTTCCCACGCGAGCCGAGTCGCCGCTCCCGTGGGAAGATGCGGGCAGAGACACACATAGATAGATACAGATCCACGCATATGCAGACGCGGCAGGATCGTCCTTGGGAGGTCGTCACTTCACCACGTATTGCGAAAAGGTTTTTTCTACATCACGGTCGCCAATAGCGCCCAACAGCGAACAGCTCCGTTCTCCGGGCAAACACAGCTCCGATCCGGCCACGCCACGCTCCCCCAGGCATGACGCGAGGGGCCAGCCACCCCAGCACCTGCCTCCTATTCCAGCCCTACACGGCACAGGGAAACCCCGAAAGATCGCTGTCTCCCTCTCATCCCGGCCCGGCTCCTGAGGAAGGAATAGGTGAGCCGAGGCCGCTCTCCCCTTCTCAGGGCTCAGCCCGCACGGCACTGGGCCGGGCTGTTGCTGTCCTCCCTGGAACCGGCAACTCGCAGGGCAGGCAGCGCTGCCCGCGGGCGAGCCTGTACGGGGGAAGCAGGGACCGGCGAGCGGCGGCTGCTGCCGCTCGGAGGCAGCCCGCACCGAGAACCCCGCGGCAGCCCAGCGGCTCC